>CALNHX010006934.1:0-81247 GCA_940337035.1 Agriotes lineatus
AACGCCGATGACGCAGAACACGTACGGGGAGCAAATACCCGACTACAAGGGATATTGACCGTTGAACTAGGCGAATATGCGCCGTTCGCCTCACCAAACGAGGGGAAGAACATTATCCTACATCAAAGTCGCCATAAACCCCTCACGAATAGATGGAATTTCGTATGCAATGCTTCAGAATATTCCGAAGAAGGCGCCGGCGAACATAACACGAATATTCAGCGGGGTCACCACACACCGCCACGTTCCTGTTCCATGGAATCGTACTGTCATAATTATGCTTTCTAAGTTAGGATAACGAAAAAACAGAACCCAACAACTATAGGCTAGTTCCGGCCAGTTCCGGCCAGAGAAATTAGACTTCGGGCCAGTACACGCAACGTCGCTACAGCTCGTTAAAGTAATAGACGATGTAGCTGATAAATTTCAAGAGAGGGAAAACCACCGTCATCGTCTCCCTTGATACAGAAAAGGCGTTTGATAAAGTATAGATGCAGGGACTCCTCATCAAACTATCGAACAACTACGCATTACCAGCGGCCTACACCTAGCTTCTAAACAGCTACCTGACAAACAAAACCTCCGTCGTCAGGATTCAAAACAAGTTATTCCAAGTTACCACCACAGAAGCAGGAACTCCCACAGGGTGGCTGCTGACCGCCCAATACTATCCAACATCTACATCAATGACATCCTCTGTGCACAAACGCCAAATACGCAATATGTAAGGATGACGTCATGCTCTACAGCAAGTCGAGAGTGCTAGGAGTTACAGTCAGGAAGATGCAGGGGTAGCTGGATCAGCACCAGGCTGATTCGGAAAACGGGGTCCGAAATTAAACACAAACGGAAGCCATAACCTTCACAAGAGGCAAACAACTAATCTACCGACGATACAAGTCCATCAACGGAACGTACCTTAAAACAACACAGTCAATTACCTGGAAGCAACCATCGGTCAGCAGCTGACTTCCACAACACAATCGTCAAAACACACCAGACAAATAAAATGTCATATCCCATCCTTGCTTGCCACAAGGGCCTCCCACTAAAGACCAAGCTCAACGCCTACAACCAATACATAATGCCAACTATGATATACGCAGCGTCAGCAAGGATGACATACATATCAGCTTCAAACAGGAAACGTCTGGAAAGCACCCAATCGACCACCCTCAAAAAACTTAACGGGACGCGATGGTTCGTACGCAATGAAACCATCTACAACGACCTAGGCATGGACTCCATACAAGCACACGTCCGAATACTAGCAGAAAATATCTGTTGTGGTATTAATCAATCGAATCTGACCGCGTTCCGAGAAATCGCGCCAGTTGTTGAAACGCAACAGCAACGAAAAACGCCCAAAGTATATTCTAACCGACTAATTACAACCAGACCACAAAGCCAGAAACCTGTAAGCAGTAAAAGCCAAACGGCCACCGCTGTTTTATCTAAGAACCCTGAGAAGCTCCAGTTCGACAGCATTGAAAAAAGTTTCATATTAACACGAAGACCCACGCCAGCAGCAGAGGAGAGCAGGCGTATCCAGCCAGTCAGCTCTAGCACCTGCAACAATTCGAAGTCCAAGAGCACGTGTTGAGTTCAAGCTCTCGGGTTGCCGGTTTTACATGTTCCGCATAGGCGGAGAATGGTGCAACAAGACGTGTATGCAAGAAGAATCGCTTAACAAGCGTTTCAATCACCGATTCAGTGGATAGACCTCAGCGACCATTACGATGGACTCCCGCAAGAAAATGTCGACGAAATAAAAATACAACTCATTTCTTATTAAGCCACCATCAATGACCATATGGACAAAGTTTTAAAGAAAAGATATCTCGGTGTAGTCAATCCGATCTGAATCCGTCTGACAGTAGAAAATTTGACAGGAATGGAAAGCGCGATAGACCAAGGTAAAGCACAAAAGTGACCTCATCGCCACCTCACGAATGAAGGCAGCTACCAAACCAGTAGGCATCGGACCCGCCGGGGGCAGGCCGCTGAGGTCACCGACTCCTAACGTTGCCCTCACAGACGGAGCAAATGGACACAAACTTCGTGGAAGTCGCCCGCATGCGGAAGAAGCCCACAAAACCACTACAGCCAGCCAAGAAGCCCCACATCCGATGACTATAGAGCCATGACCGCCTTCCTCAGCAAGAAAGGAGTCCCCTATCACACCTACCAAGTGACAGAGAATAAATCCCTGAACATGGTCATGACGTTCCAGAATGTTCAGGGATTTATTCTCTGTCACTTGGTAGGTGTGATAGGGGACTCCTTTCTTGCTGAGGAAGGCGGTCATGGCTCTATAGTCATCGGATGTGGGGCTTCTTGGCTGGCTGTAGTGGTTTTGTGGGCTTCTTCCGCATGCGGGCGACTTCCACGAAGTTTGTGTCCATTTGCTCCGTCTGTGAGGGCAACGTTAGGAGTCGGTGACCTCAGCGGCCTGCCCCCGGCGGGTCCGATGCCTACTGGTTTGGTAGCTGCCTTCATTCGTGAGGTGGCGATGAGGTCACTTTTGTGCTTTACCTTGGTCTATCGCGCTTTCCATTCCTGTCAAATTTTCTACTGTCAGACGGATTCGGATCGGATTGACTACACCGAGATATCTTTTCTTTAAAACTTTGTCCATATGGTCATTGATGGTGGCTTAATAAGAAATGAGTTGTATTTTTATTTCGTCGACATTTTCTTGCGGGAGTCCATCGTAATGGTCGCTGAGGTCTATCCACTGAATCGGTGATTGAAACGCTTGTTAAGCGATTCTTCTTGCATACACGTCTTGTTGCACCATTCTCCGCCTATGCGGAACATGTAAAACCGGCAACCCGAGAGCTTGAACTCAACACGTGCTCTTGGACTTCGAATTGTTGCAGGTGCTAGAGCTGACTGGCTGGATACGCCTGCTCTCCTCTGCTGCTGGCGTGGGTCTTCGTGTTAATATGAAACTTTTTTCAATGCTGTCGAACTGGAGCTTCTCAGGGTTCTTAGATAAAACAGCGGTGGCCGTTTGGCTTTTACTGCTTACAGGTTTCTGGCTTTGTGGTCTGGTTGTAATTAGTCGGTTAGAATATACTTTGGGCGTTTTTCGTTGCTGTTGCGTTTCAACAACTGGCGCGATTTCTCGGAACGCGGTCAGATTCGATTGATTAATACCACAACAGATATTTTCTGCTAGTATTCGGACGTGTGCTTGTATGGAGTCCATGCCTAGGTCGTTGTAGATGGTTTCATTGCGTACGAACCATCGCGTCCCGTTAAGTTTTTTGAGGGTGGTCGATTGGGTGCTTTCCAGACGTTTCCTGTTTGAAGCTGATATGTATGTCATCCTTGCTGACGCTGCGTATATCATAGTTGGCATTATGTATTGGTTGTAGGCGTTGAGCTTGGTCTTTAGTGGGAGGCCCTTGTGGCAAGCAAGGATGGGATATGACATTTTATTTGTCTGGTGTGTTTTGACGATTGTGTTGTGGAAGTCAGCTGCTGACCGATGGTTGCTTCCAGGTAATTGACTGTGTTGTTTTAAGGTACGTTCCGTTGATGGACTTGTATCGTCGGTAGATTAGTTGTTTGCCTCTTGTGAAGGTTATGGCTTCCGTTTGTGTTTAATTTCGGACCCCGTTTTCCGAATCAGCCTGGTGCTGATCCAGCTACCCCTGCATCTTCCTGACTGTAACTCCTAGCACTCTCGACTTGCTGTAGAGCATGACGTCATCCTTACATATTGCGTATTTGGCGTTTGTGCACAGAGGATGTCATTGATGTAGATGTTGGATAGTATTGGGCGGTCAGCAGCCACCCTGTGGGAGTTCCTGCTTCTGTGGTGGTAACTTGGAATAACTTGTTTTGAATCCTGACGACGGAGGTTTTGTTTGTCAGGTAGCTGTTTAGAAGCTAGGTGTAGGCCGCTGGTAATGCGTAGTTGTTCGATAGTTTGATGAGGAGTCCCTGCATCTATACTTTATCAAACGCCTTTTCTGTATCAAGGGAGACGATGACGGTGGTTTTCCCTCTCTTGAAATTTATCAGCTACATCGTCTATTACTTTAACGAGCTGTAGCGACGTTGCGTGTACTGGCCCGAAGTCTAATTTCTCTGGCCGGAACTGGCCGGAACTAGCCTATAGTTGTTGGGTTCTGTTTTTTCGTTATCCTAACTTAGAAAGCATAATTATGACAGTACGATTCCATGGAACAGGAACGTGGCGGTGTGTGGTGACCCCGCTGAATATTCGTGTTATGTTCGCCGGCGCCTTCTTCGGAATATTCTGAAGCATTGCATACGAAATTCCATCTATTCGTGAGGGGTTTATGGCGACTTTGATGTAGGATAATGTTCTTCCCCTCGTTTGGTGAGGCGAACGGCGCATATTCGCCTAGTTCAACGGTCAATATCCCTTGTAGTCGGGTATTTGCTCCCAGTACGTGTTCTGCGTCATCGGCGTTGTTGGACATGAAGTTGTTGTAGAGGGTGGAGGTGAAGATGTCGGCCTGTTCTTGCGGATCGTAAGAGGGTCGATTTGGTCCTTGGATCGGACATGAGGAGGCCGCTCTTACGTGTTAGAGCCCTGTTAAGTTGGCATTTTCCGGCTCGTTGCTGATGTGTTGGTTCCAGCCTTTATTGTAGAATTCCTTTATTGCTTGTTTCAGACATTCTTGTTTATTATTAAGAGGGCGTTTGATGGCCGGGTTCCTGATGATTTTCCATCTTCACACCAGCCTCCGTTTTTTCTTTTGGGACAGTTTTCGAGCATGGCGGTTGCAGTCAGGAATTTGCATCGCATTCTCGAGGGCCCTGCGTTAGGTTTTGGACGCAGTTGTCAATATCGTCAGTGATGATGATGGTGGGGTTGCAAATCTTGTATTTTTCTTTGTAGGTTTTCATTGTACTGACGCCAGTTCGTGATGCGTCTGGTTGTACTTCGAGGTCCATCCTACCTCGGACCTACGTTCACCGTGAGCAGTAGTGGGAGATGATCAGAGTTCAGGTCTTTCACTGTTTTCTAGGAGTAGTGGAATGGCAGATCCTTGACTAATATAATGTCTAGCACATCGAGTTGGTCTTGATGATTGCTTGGGACATGCGTCGGTGCTCCCCTGGATCTATGACCTCGTAGTTCTTTCCTGCTGTGTGGTTGAAGAGTCTGTGCTTTTCAGTGTTATTGACTCGGGATTCTCTCGCTTGATGTTTTGTGTTTAGACTCTCCTGAAATCGGCGTAGGGAGGTTGCGTGCCATAAAATCATCCAGATTATTGCGTTGCTAGGGGCGTCCTTGGTTGTTGCTAGGTTGATATTAGTCTTAGATATCTGGCGGCTACTCTTATTTGGACCCCCGTAACCTCCAACTCGTTTGCTTGCAGCGTAACTTGGTACTGTGCGATTTTATCTTTTACTATAATATCGAGCCAGCCACTAGCTGCAATTCCTGCTATCTGCGGTCTGTCCGTTCGATAGGTTTGACAGTTAAGATACCTTTAGTGAGACTTTTGGTGCGATTTTGATCATCATCACGTCGATGTTGAGTGGTTTAATGAGGTTTAGCATTTCTTGCATTTTGCACTTAATACCGTCGGCGTTCCAGTGGACAATGTTTAGTTGTACGTCTACTGGTGTATTATACATCTTGTGTTATAATGTCACTTATTGACAGTTATTTTGCTGATCCACTGAGTGAGGTTATCCAAGTGGATCGTGAATCCCATAGCTGCTATACAGCCTACTGGTGTTGTTTGGGTGCTGGTAGCTGCTTTCGGTTTTGCTATCCTGGGGTCGATGGGCACCTTAAAGCCGGTGACTGCTGTGTTGACGGCGGTGGCGGTTTTGGGAGGTGCAACAGCCTTGTAGGTGTCGGTGGCGTGTTTGGGTGTAGTGGCATTCTTGGGTGGGCCTGGCGTCCTTGGGTGGAAACAGATGCGGAAGCCGTACGAGCGCTGGCTGTTACAACTGAGGCGTCAGGGATCGCAATTGCATTGCTGCTGGTGGATGCTGTGGTTGAGGAGACCTTTTGCGCTGTTGAGCGGAGCAGGCTGTTTGTTTCTAACTCGTTTCCCGCCTTGTGTTTGGAAACCATCTTCGTTCCTCTCTGTGATTGGCTGTGATCCTGTTGGTTCTGCTAGTAGTGGGGCTCTCGCGAGTTTCATTTTCTTTAACTCAGCTTGATACTCCGGGTCTTTTCGATAATTAACAGGATGCGGGCCGCTGTAGATTTTGCGTTGCTGGAGGTCTTTGGTTGTCGATAGGCTATCTGCGGTCTGTCCGTTTTATAGGTTTGGTAGTAAGCTAACTTTAGTGAAACTTTTGGTGTGAGATGTGTCTCGTTGATCATCATCACGTCGACGTTGAGTGTTTTATTGAGGTTTCGCATTTCTTGCATTTTGCACTGAATGCCGTTAGCGTTCCAGTGGACGATGTTTAGTTGTGAGTTTACTGGTGTATTAACCGTCTTGTGTTATAATATCACTTATTGACACTTATTTTGTTGATCCACTGAGATAGTTTGTCCAAGTGGATCGTGAATCACATAGCTGTTATGCAGCCTACTGGTGATGTTTGGGTGTTGGTAGCTGCTTTAGGTTTTGTTGTCTTGGGGACCGGTGGTCACCTCTGTTGGCTGCGGTGGTGGTTTTGGGAATTTACCGCCACCGTTGGCGGTCGTTGAATACTTTCGGGATTGTAAAATTTATTATAATTACTCTAGAGAGCAGAACTATAACACCGTGATATGTGGCCACCTTTGTCTTAATTTTCTATATAAATGAATGTAAACGATGACGCACATCATAGTCATGTCTATACTATTGGTAGTTGAAGATGTGGGTAATGTATTGCATGCCGCGTATGTCGAGCCTATAAGATTAATCCTAGACATAGATATGAGCTCGCTTTAAGGGGATTCTACGGCTGCAATTCGATTAAAAATATCCATACCGGTAACGATAAGTTTTATTATAGAGATAAGGATCTCCATGTACTCACTATTCCACATGGTTCATATGAAATCGATCAGCTAAGTTCATATTTAGAAAAACACGTAGAAAGCACTATACTATGCGCAAACAATAATACGCAAAAATGCGAAATTAAATCGATGTACACTGTGGATTTTTCAAAACCCGATTCTATTGGTCGAATGCTCGGATTCAAACCAATCGAATACAAACCTAACCACACTCATATATCTGAATTGGATATACAGATAAGTAAACGCACGAATGTTTACATTGAATGCAACATCACACGAGGTTCTTATCGTAATAATTTACCTGCGCATATTCTGTATGGGTTTAGTATTTCCGTGGCGCCTGGGTTCTGTATGGAAAATGTTCCCAATGCACCTATTTATTTAGAGGTTAATGTCGAAACCATTTATAACATCGAGATCCGGCTCGTGAATCAGAAGGGTGAACTAATAGATTTTAGAAACGAGCAAGTTAGTGTAATCTTAGAGTAAACTTGTTTTAATAAATGTATACTGTTTAGAATACAAAAATAAACGTCTTACCCACTTCGCTGATTTGAACCGAAATGATGTATCCTAGGATGGTATTTTTACCGAAAAATAAAGAAAGATATATTTCGCTTACTAAATATATTCCAAATACAAGTAATAAATGTAGATTTGTAGACTCATATCGTTTTTGAGCGAGTCATCAGATAAATTAGCATCTTATTTAGAATTTCAAGATTTTAAAATTTTACATCATACATTAAGCCATTTAAATATGGAAGAGCTAAATATTTTAATGAGAAAAGGAATTATTCCTTACGAGTACATGGATAGTTGGGAAAAGTTTAATGAAACGATTCTTCCGGAAAAGTCAAAATTTTATAATAAATTGAAACAAGCTGATATTTCCTAACAAGACTACAAACATGCACAGATGATTTGGAAATCATTTAAAATTAAAAATTTAGGAGAATACAGTGATCTTTATCTGAAATGTGATGTTTTACTTTTGGCAGATAATTTTGAGAATTTTAGGACTAAATCTATAGAAACATATGGGTTAGGTCCCAGTCACTTCTACACAACCCCCGATTTTACGTTCCAGTGTATGCTCAAATATACATAAGTTAAATTAGAATTGTTAACTGAGGTGGTATAAGTCAATGCTGTACCAAATATAGTAAAGCAAATAATAAATTTCTAAAAAATTATAACTGCAATAAACCTTCTAAACACCTTCTAGATAAAGTAAATTTGCATGGTTGGTCTACGAGTCAGTATTTAGCTTTGAAAAATTTTAAATGGTTTAGTGAAAAACAAGTAAACTCCATAACTTTGCAATCTATTCTTGATATTTCGGATGATGCTGAAGAAGGTATAATTTTAGAAGTGGATTTAGATTGTCGGCAACATTTGCATGATCTGCATAAATATTTTCCATTTGGTGCAGAACATAAAGTCCCTCCTGGAGGCACACAAAAGAAACTACTTACAACTTTGGAACCTAAGACGCGGTATGTCATTCATTATAGGTATAAATCTAAATCAAGCTGGTCTTATAGTGCTAAAATTTCATAGAGTATTGAGTTTTAACCAATCCTTTTGGTTGAAAGACTATGCCGTGCGAATATTGTAAGCCTATACATTAGCAACTTTATTTTAGCATTAATCAATTTAGCCATGCTAGTAACAATTGTCGGTTTTAAAATTACAATGAAATAATCCAGTTTCAATTAGTTTCTGGAGTCACTGTGTTGTTATTTTGTTTACTAACACCATGGTATGTCTAATTTTGCAAAATTCAGCCATGTACAGTCTTACATTTACATTATTCGCATTAATCAATTTGCCCATGCTAGTAACAATTGTCGGTTTTGAAATTACAAGGAAATAATCCAGTTTTAATTAGTTTCTGTAGTCACTGTGTTGTTATTTTGTTTACTAACACCATGGTAACATTAAGTAAGTTCCCTATGTCTAATTTTGCATAATTCAGCCATGTACAGGCTTACATTATTCTCACTGTATAGACCTAAATACAAAATTACGAGCCCAGTCAGTTAGAAAAATTTATATAAATTAATGAATAGTGCATGTTTTGGAAAAACTATAGAAACTGTTAGACGGCATAGCACTTGTCTCTAGGTGGGATGGTAGATACGGTGCCAATTATCACATTTCTCAACCCAACTTTCACAGCAGAACTATTCTAATTTCTCACAACTTTTGTATTTGTGCGTTGAAATTATCTTTACAGTGTCTATATTTCGTTAATATCTTTCTATTTATAAATATTAGTTACTTAGAATGCAATAAACAAAGTTCCTGAGATATCTTGTAGAAATTTAGATTTCTAATTATTGAAAGCTGAAAGCTGTATATGTTGTATAACGCGCCTTCCGCAGAATCGTAATTATAAAACCGACACACAATTATCTAACCACGTTGCAGTCTAACGAACATTCATTATTATTTTCAAATTACTGTAAACAACTGATATACAAACGAAAAAATGAGCTGTTTAAGTAGAAAATGCATGCAACGTTATAAACGACACATAAGCTTTATATGAAAACGGAATGTTAATAATCTAAACGCGCTTACATACTGTCTTTGATAACCTAAATTCAGAGTTATGCACACATGTACTTTTTAATTTTGAAAATACAGGATCAGAATATTTAAGCTATTTAAATACCTTACGAAATTAACCCAGTAAAATAAAATTTGGTTTCGCAGCGCAGGTTTCAATTTATTAACTTTACACATTGGGCGGCAAGAAAACATTCCAAACTGCATTTTTTTGTCTAGACTGTAGAACAAGGATAGCATATAAACAAGTTTATTTAGCTGCAAACGGCATTGCTCTCGTAGTTCAACACTCAGTTGCGATCCGTTTGTTCTGTATTCACGACCCCGGTAAGTTATCTTAGATACCTATATCTTAAATTTTAACTATTCATTAGAAACAAATTGAATCGCCCGTACTCTATTCTTTAACGTATCGCATACATGATTTATCTACAAGCCTTTTATTAAACATAATCATTTTAATACTATATAGGAGTATACAATTTTAAATCGTTTGTCAATAAATGTCGTTTTGCGAAATTTAATAGCGCGCAAGCGGCATGTATATTATTTTTTCACAACCGGGATTTCAAAAGTAGTTTCTATATTAAACACATCGTAACAAAATTTCTTTATTTACGAAAACTGTCGTGGAAAACAATGCTTCAGAAAATTATGCATTCTCCCCTCGATGCTGCTGTAAATAAGTGACCAGTTTTAATTATTTTTAATAAAGTTCGGGATTTCAAAAGTAGTTTCTGTATTAAACACGTCGTAACAAAATTTCTTTATTTACGAAAACTGTCGTGGAAAACAATGCTTCAGAAAATTATGCATTCTCCCCTCGATGCTGCTGTAAATAAGTGACCAGTTTTAATTATTTTTAATAAAGTTCGGGATTTCAAAAGTAGTTTCTGTATTAAACACGTCGTAACAAAATTTCTTTATTTACGAAAACTGTCGTGGAAAACAATGCTTCAGAAAATTATGCATTCTCCCCTCGATGCTGCTGTAAATAAGTGACCAGTTTTAATCATTTTTAATAAAGTTCGGATACTATTTTTCAATGTCATGCACTGGTTACAATTAACGAGCACACTTTACAACCATTTTATAAAAGAACACGGTCTAATTTTATTTTTTTGTTTCTTTCGTTAAGATCTGCAAGAACTTCTTTTGGAGCTGCTGCATCCTGCCAAACTGTGAGCTAGTTATTTTATATTTAATCAGTACAATTTCTTATTAAGATTCTATATTATTAACTTTCAAATTCTGTTAACTGCTTGCATGCCATTAACCAACACACTTAGGCGAATGCGTTTTAAGGAGACGAGGTTAGACAATTTTGAATTGTATTTTGAAAATTAAAATAACAGCAGGTTTTTACCGACTTCACGTTGAGAGCCCTTTACGAAGGGTTTAAAATCACCCGAGGCACAATGGTTAGACGAGATTGCAACCCTCGCGGTTGTGTTCATGGCGGTGGTTTTTGTATTCTCGCTTGATGTTGTGTATTATGATATCGCATCACATACATGTCAACCCATTTACGCTCCTTGTTACTCTCTCTGTTACATATAAACCTATGAACAAAATCAAGTAAAATGCTGCACGCAAACTAATACAAACTCAATTTTACAGTCAAGGTTGCCAGCTCCTACTACTGACTTCAAGGTCACCATTTCTAATTATTGCAACGCACCTCCGTTTTCGCACAAGTCGACTTCTGGTGGGTAAGGACGCTGTGATTGCCACCACGAAAATACTCCAGGAGGCAGTTATCCAGAATCGGAACGGCCTTCAACTTCGCGGAGGAGCAGGACAACGCCGAAGGAGTAGACAATAGCGTTACTGTACATGTTATGCAACTGATAAGTGATTATAGCATTAGTGTTAATTGTTTATCTGTATATATCTTTAGATGTTATTAAAACAATTTATGAAAATATTTGCCTCTTTCATTAAACTTGTAGAAGTGTCAGGTTGACAACATGGTCTAAGCTAGAGTTCAAATGTAATTTGATGAGAACACTAACCATGGCCTCGGTTTCAAAGCCAAGTGTTGGGGGTAGTTCCAGACGTGAGATGTGGCCTTGAAGTTTAGCCGTGATCTGTGGCCTTGAAATTTGGCCTTAACTTGAAGTGTAGCCTCGGTTTCAAGAAAACGTGGTGGGGGGAGGTTCTAGAACTGTCCATGTGGTCTCGAAGTTTAGCCTTGAGCTGTGGCTTTGAAAATTGGCTTGAAGATGTGACCTTGGGTTCCTGCTTTCATATGGTCGCGGAGTTGGCTTTGGCCTTGAACTCAAGGCCAACTGGTGGAGAGGCACCAGCAAGCAACCTTGAACTAAAAGCCAACTGTGGGGAAGCTGTCCTAGCTCTGAACTAAAGTCCGACCTTGAAATCAAGGCTGAACAATGAGTGTTCCAGCTTTTCACGCCTTAACCTTGAATTGGAGGCCAAGTGGCGGGGGGGAGGTTCTAGAACTGTCCATGTGGTCTCGAAGTTTAGCCTTGAGCTGTGGCTTTGAAAATTGGCTTGAAGATGTGACCTTGAAGTGTGGCCTCGGTTTCAAGGAAAAGTGGTGGGGGGAGGTTCTACAACTGTCCATTCTAACCTACTAGTATCGTCACCATAAATGGCCTTTAACCGGCGATGAATAGCAATAGGAATCACATTTTCAGCAGTTGAAAATTCTTTAACCGCACACCGTTCAACTCGCGTTGACATAGCACGAGAACCCGTCTCCATACTTCCGCTACTAAAAAACGAACTGGTAAACGAAACTATTTCAAATTTGACATGTGCATGAAGGAGGGATGTAGCTTCCGAATACAACCATGCGCGTCTCTGTAGGTCATTTCGTTCGTGTTCTACAAGAATGTGTGCACCCACGTATATTATCTATGTTTTTGTGCTGCATGTACTTTTAAGGTGCTACTTACCATCCGCTTAACGGACCTAAATTTTGGGCTCATGCCCGACTGGGTGATTTAATCGCTATTTGGAACCTCAATTGACTTGCTGTCAGGTCATAAAAACGTATTTCCATAAGATGCAAGTGACCTGACGTAACTCGTTTAGGGTGTCTAAGATTAATTTGATACGGGTCCAACTCACAGTTGGTTTTATGAGTGTTCAATATAACCGTATTACATAACATCCTCTTTGAATCAGTGTGAAGTGAAATGCAGTCCGCGTTTTCAGAAGTATAAGTAATTTCATTTCAAGAAAGAAGTGCAAGGTAAATTCAGTTCGTATGTGGAATACACACATTTACAGTTTGTGAAGCTTTGTGGAGAAATTTTTGTTGTTGACGAGTTTCGATTATATTAGAGGACAATAAAAACAAAATGATGCCGCCACACTCAATACCGACAAACGTTTTTTGTACAAATAAAATTTGCTATATATACAGGGAATTTATTTTAATAGTTTACATAAGCGTTTCGTTTCTATGCCACCATTTAATCAGACAGGTCATTTCCATAGATACAAATGAGGCCATTAGATTAGAGCGTGTATTTTACGAGTTAACATAGGAATTATTACTTGTCAAAAAGACAACTAAAAGTTATCCTAATGTATACCACTCAAGAAATGATACAACTTGTGAGTTGTACCTAGGTATTTACTTTTTAGTTGCATACCTACATTCCGGTAATAAAATTAAAGATTCTTATTAGCAATTACCCAATTCAAATTCCTATGTTAACTAGTAAAATAAACGCTCTAATCTATTGATTTCATTGGTAACTATGAAAGTGACCTGTATGATTAAATGCTGGCATAGAAACGAAACTGCTATGTTAACCATTAAAATAAATTCACTGTATATGATAATAATAATAGCTTTATTTTCTTGGACGCAGAAAAAAGGCGAAGGTAGGAACGTTAATGGAATATTCTTCCATCAGATATACTACCTCAGTTGGAGTTACTTGAAATTTCCTATCCACAAGCATAGTAAAACACTGAACTATTTCATTATAATTAAAATTATTCACATACAATTTCACTACTGTCACTAGAATTTTGACATATTTGTATAAGACGGTTGGGGTCTGTTGTTTTCTTTTCGTGCAGGTAAATTGAGAAACCTTCCCTTGCTTTCTTGCAGGTAGTCGAGGAAACTAGATTTATAGCAGTCATTGCAACTGACGGTCTTTCGCAAGGATTTTAACATTTTCAACATTATACCAATGGTGAGGAGTGTAACAAAAATTACAGGTGATACAACTTTGATCCTTACATGGCCTTTATTGATTATGAGACGGTATTTGACTCCATAGACCACTGGGCAATGATGGAAGAACTTCTTACTCTCGCATACACTATCGTTACACAACGTTAATGGAGAAAATTTACAAACATGAAACATCATCTGTCAAAGTACACGAAAATAATACAAAAACCTTTCCTTGGGCAACATTATTTACCATGAGTTTGAAAGGTGTCTTAAAGAAACTACGTTGGTCGGATAAAGCAATCAACATCACCGGCGAACAACTAAATCATCTAAGGTTCGTCGATGACATTGTTATATTTGCGGATACAAACGAAGACTTAAAACAATATTAGCAGAATCCAAAACGACATCAAGAACAATAGGGGTAAAAGTTAACCGAATGAAGGCAAATGTAATATGCACTATGCACCTAGAAATAATGATACGAGAAACACAAAACTAATAATTGGAAAGAGACAAATAAATAGAAATAGAGCGTAGAAGACGGTTCGCATGCGCAGTGAGTGGGAAATTGACGTACGTATATACTAAAGACTAAGAAAATTTTTCAACATTTGTGATCTAAAGTATTCGATCAGTGTGTCCTTTCTGGTATGAGTTACACATATGGATCTTCACAAAATAAGGAACCAAACTACAAGTCATATAGTGAGTTGTGGAGAGGTCAGTTTTAGGTTAGAAATATATGGCGACAGCTAAAGGAGACTTAGCCTAATTCTGAGTGCAACACAACTAGATGGATGATCGATATGTTCGTTTTCCTCTACGTACACTTTTGACAGCACCTCTCTGATCTTAGATCGTTAGATGGAGTAACATTGCCCTTTAGTCTTGCACTCGTCCTCGAGCAGGGAGACTACTTCTAGACAAACGAACCACACGTATATTTTTTGGCCGATGGGCTTACCCGTTTCCATTTTAGCGGACCTCCGCCCTGCCCTGTTCCTGCATTATTGTAGAATATTTCGAATATTTCAGTCGATGTGGTTTTTTTTTCAACGCTAGCTGGATTTCAATGCCTCGTCAAACTTTCCAAGACCCGGGGAGTGCTCTAGATGTGATGTCGGACACCCTGGGCCTTATTTCGTCAGCTCCTAAGTTTTCATTCAAGCTAGTGTTGTATATGGAGATCGCCATTTAGAGCTGGTTAACTTCGTAATAACTTCTAAATTTGGATATCGTTAAATTACTGCATTAAGCTATAATCCCGTTGTTATTGAAACTAGTTGGCCCGGCACACGTTGTTCTGCTCAAAAATAATTTGTCTCTAAAACCCAGTTTCACTTTCGGTATTTTCCAATTTTTCGGCTTTCCCTTTGGATTTTTCCCAATTTTCTTTTTTGATAAACCACCTCGGGAGTAAGACGAATACAACAAAAGAAAAATCATCCAAATCGGTCAAGTCGTTCTCGAGTTTTTGCGTTACTAACACACTAACGCACTAACACACTAACACACTAACGCACTAACACACGGCGAGTGATTTTTATATATAAGAAGAAGAAGATATAATTTCTGCATGTATATAATATTTTCTTGTTAGTCTCTTTTGTTTTGTAATTGATATTTATGTTGTTTACATGTAGGTGTTTTTGGTAACTGATTGTCTAACGAACACCATGTTTAAGTGTTCTCTTTCTAGGAGGGCTAAGCGCCTACTAGAGAGTGTATTATTGAGAATGTTTTTGTAATATTGTGTGTAGAATATAACGTACCAAGTTAAATGTCATGTATTTTATTTATTGTAAGGTTAACATGCAAATACGTTTACAGGCTGTGTAAGTACTAACACGCTTCTACATCTCTTCCAAATGAACTTTTTTACCTAAAAATCTACGCTTCCAGAGTAAAATCCCGTTCAGGTTTCACTGAAACGAACTATATATATCTTTTATTTTGCTACATGTCGTAAGTGAAACGCCAGGTTTCATGAGCTTAATTCAGATCGATTATTGACTAATGCAAGATACTGTTGCCTGTCTGTTAAACAGCACTTAATTAGAATTATAGCAATGGCATTGAATCCATATGAATGTCAAATGTCATACATAATTTGATGAAGTATCACATCAAAGGCATTGATAAAGTCGAACGGAATCAACATTGTGAGATTATCGTTGTCAGTAGCTTTTCATATGTCGTCTGTAATATAAGTTATTTTGTGAAGTCTAGTATATCTATATTGGGTTCAGTACTATATAAGTATATGTATTCACGTATTCTGAAAACCAAGAAAAAATTACATTATTAAATTAATATTAAAACGAGCTAGTACAATTTTTTTGCATATTTGTGTATATGGTAAGATTTAAAGTAACGTTTTTTACCTATACTAATTAAGATAAAATCCCAAAGGTTAAGACTAGAGTATTTTCTGAATGCTCTAAATAGGGAACAAGGAAACAGAGCTTTTTGTAAAATCCCTTTCGTGTCCATTAGTATTGGAAAACGCGCAGCTGTTATTTAAATCAGGAAATGAAAACAACGCTGACGTTTGATTGAATTTGCTATTTCCACATTTTGCACTTAACAGAATTACCCGGTTTACTCCTTCGTCAGCCCACAAGGAGTCGCGAGGAAGCTAAACGCTCCGTTATCGAGGATTATGCCCCATAATAAAGTGCCCTCGGGTTTCCTCTAGGAATTAAGGCTCAAACAATACATTAGGCATTTGGATCGAAGCTCCTGACAAACGAGTTCACTAATTTCAGCTTATGATGATTTAGATTTTTGTAGATAGTTTAATACAAGATAGTTTTTTATAGGAATAATATAAAAGGAAACTTTTTTCTTACTATAAATACACAGTACGCCTAATAGGAGCATTTTGCTTTGGGTAAAAATACACTGCAAAAACTAAGAGCACACTGTACGACAGAGACTTCCAGATATAAAATAGTCTTCAGCTGAAAAGGGAGCAAATATGGAAAACGGTGCGATCTGATCAGAGACCATCGCTGAGGCCCGCTCGGGGTTTACATATCAAAAATGTAAATTTGCTAGTAGGACCTGAGCGATGTTTTTCTAAAAAGAGGTTGAATAATAAATCAAGCGGCGATATCTCGCTTCCGTAGGTAAAAGAAGCAAAAGCTTGTTCCATTTGAAACGAGACAGGTTTGGTCTTTTTGTTTTGCCTGAAAGGCATTTCCAATTTTATCATTGGATAACAAACGGGCGATTTGTGCCTAGTTTTTTGTTGCTGATATATATTCCGTGATAGAACAGTTTATCCAGTTCTTAATTAATATTGTGCTATATCTGCTGGTGCAACCCAAGTTTTAATTAATTGGCATTTCATATTGAACTATCTGAAAGTTGTAGCTGCTACGGAAGTACTACAATAAATAAATTATAAAGTTGAGCGAAAGTTTCATTAATCTGCAATAAAGTTTTGTTAATTATTGGAAAGAGATAACGATGGGATCAACTTTAAGCATGTAATTATTTGGAGTTGCTGGAGTCTTATGTTTGTATTTAAGATGCACCAAATGCAGTGAGGAATAAAATAATGCGAAAATTAAGTATTACAGCGGTTTTTAAAACAGCTGCAAGCAACAAACCACTAGCTTGCAATTAACAAAAAAATTGCAGTGGATAAATACATGCAGTGTGTCCCAGATCGAGTGGGATTGCATGGGTAACTTTCTTATCATTGAAGATGGAGATTTGGTTAAATGGGCAATGTTTTGCAGTTCCATGTGCTGATTTAAAATCGATTTGAAAAAGTTCAAAATGTCGAACCAGTCAGGAGTTATTAAAAAAAACTAAAAACTGTCATTTTCTTGTATGTCAAGAGTATAAGAGATACGAAAAAAAGTTTCATATAAAAGTCACGAAGTTCTCGATGAGACCAATTTATAATTGGTGTAGAACAAAAATTCAAGATGGCTACTTTTGAGGTACTCGTATGAACTTCCTTGTTAAATGGGCGCCATATTGGATTTTTAGGTTACTGAATATAATTTTTATTCTCGTGTCAACGATGAAAGATAACGTATAATTGCATAAAAATTACTAGAAAATGAATTGTTTTTACATTTTAATCAAATAGGCTTACATGCATCCAAACAAAATTAGGTGAAATTTATTTTAGAAAACCTTTGTATGTCATTCCTATAATACTTAGTAACATGTCAATTCAGTACTGTAGGCCATTCAGTAAACACAAAAACATTAAAAATTTTTTGAAGTTGGATATACGTAAAATTTGTGTGCTAGGTATTCTGTATTTTATTTTGCAAAGGTTTCTACACCTGCATAAAGGCGACTTTGAATTTATAAATGACAATTAATAAATCTCATTATTTCATTGTTAAAGTACATACTATTCTGGAAATTCTTGCTTGAACTTTTATAAAATGTTATAAAGATACCTATTAATAAATGCTACATCAATAGTATTCAACACAGTATTTGATTAACATCCTTAAAGTAGGTAGTTATGACAGATGCTAATTAAATGTCACATTCTTAACCCATTTGTTTTAGTAACTGTAAGTACATTCCTACACAAAAGATGAATTTTGAAAGTACACTCTTGAAATTTTAGAAATGAAAGGCCACTTTGTGTTTTTATGTTTAGTGAACAGACTATAAGTACTTGAACCACGAAAAACATCGTGATATTACTTTTTAAATGTATAATCAAGTAGGTAAGTAGCTATGATGAAAAACAATAACAAAGTTTGCGTGAAGTAACCCGCCGTGTCGTCAAATGGTGTTAACTATGTTTAGCTAACAATGGCCAGCATTTTGATCATTTCATGTGGTTATCAGGATTACGTTTTGTTTTTTAAATATTTTTTTTTGTTTTTGTTTGGATCCATGTAAGCCTACTCGATTAAAATGTAAAAACAATTAATTTTAATGAATTTTTAAATTTAATCATACGTTATATTCCATCGTTGAAAAGAGAATACAAAATTCTATTCAGCAACCTAAAAATCCAATATGGCGCTCATTTAACTTAAGGAAGTTGATACGAATACCTCAAAAGCAGCCATCTAGAATTTTTACTTGACACCAGTTTTAGATTGGTCACGTCGAAAACGGTGACTTTCATATGAAACCTTTTTAGTATCTGTTATACTTACGAAGATATTTGACATACAAGAAAATTATTTTTTTAATAACTCCTGGCTGGTTCGATATTTTGAACTTTTTCAAACAGATTTTAAATCAGCACATAGCACTGCAAAACATTGCCCAGTTAACCAAATCTCCATCTCCAATGATAAGAAAGTTACCCATGCAATCCCACTCGATCTGGGACACACTATATATAAAAATATAAAATATGAAAGTTTTCCATTTTATAATTCAAAAAATTTGCCACACGAATCGATATTTAGGCCAGTGGTTCCCAACTGTGGGACGCAAGGAAATGTGGAGTTAAGAGATTCGAGTGTAAATTCAGTGGGTGTTTATTTCTTTTATTGGAAATTTTTATAATACATTCAATTAATTCATGGCGATTTCAATATTTTATCTGATATTTGAATGGAATAAATCTGTCAGTTATTAATGAAATGGGAAAAAAGTAGTGCGGCAATAGTCAGCTGAAATAAATACAGTACGAAGTAATAAGCCAAAGTGGTGGCACCCACGTGATTTTTATTCGTTCTGTTTGGGCCTTGGGTCTGCGTTACCGCTTTGGGGTAAAAGAGTATGATAGTGTGTCACATAAGCTCAATGATTCGCGCTGGTTGTCTACACCCAATAGGAAACTGCTTCATTCAGCTTGTATGTTCATAATAGTGAGGTTGCTAAGCATAACAATCGTTCACTTTGTGATACTAACATGAAATTTGGCACAGAGGTAAAGGTTTTCTTGGCGAACAAAATGTGATAGAGTGCCAAGTGAAAAAAAAAAAAAAATTCGGCGGCCATCTTGAAAAAAATAAGTTTGAGAATCGTTTTTTGAGATTATCTTAAAAACCGTGTACTTATGGAAAAAAAGTCCTAAGTAAAATGGAAGAACACAAGATTTACTACAAAATAACATTTATACTTTTTTATCATAGACCAAACCGTTTTCCTACAATTAGGCCAAATAGCGGTACGATTGTCAAGCATTATTTAATACGATGTCGCGTAGATCGTTTAGTACGTTACCGACAGTATTGTTATGAGTAATATGATACATAAAAATAATACGTTTGTAACAATATTAATAATAATAATATTTCACCGACGAGCGAAACCGAATGGTGCAGCAAAAGGTTACGTGAATCATCTCAATTTAAATATTGGACCATGGTTTTAGATTTAGAACTTCTGCTACTGTCCTATATACAATCAATAAGAACAAATAAATTTTTGTTGTACGTTAAAGCTATGGAACTGTTCGCTCCATGATTCTTTTCCCTAGATAGGATAAACTATGCCAGATGGGTATGTGTTCATATTCGTGATATAAAACTGCTTCATGAAACCAATCCTAAAGTTGCTGAAGCTTTTGAATCGGGTAAGTTCACTGTACAAAAGGGTAATAAAAGTTTTTCGTCAATGGCGATTGATCAGTCACACGAACAGAACAATACAATTGTTAAAAGTGATGGCGGGGCAATATGTATAACGGAAAATCCTAACGCTCTGAGACGGTGGAGGTTTAGGGGGCCAGAACTTTTACGAGTTTTTAACGAGTTTGAGTTGGAAGAAAACAAATATACTAAACATACCCATCATGAAGCATCTGCCACTGCTCAAAAGAGATTTAGAGTACATATCACGAATGCTGTCAAAAGTATTTGGCGAACTTGGTAACCCTTTCAGCAGCGAATGTAGCGAACTAGCCTCACTGGTATCTATAACTTTAGCTAAAGAATTCATACACAAAACTCTGCGCAATATTGAGAACAAGGGGAAACAAGATTATCAACGATTTATGAAAGACCAACTCATCAACAAGAAACAAACAGTTTCTGATGTAATTCGCAAAAATAAATTTCTTCTGTTCGATTTCAAACCACCAAAAGCGTCCAAAAATTATAGCAAGTTAAGAGTCATCAAGAATGATGTGCAACAATTTGGTAGGCTATACATTGCATGCCAGAATAGGAGTGGAGATTTGAATACATTTTTCAGTCATGAAAACCAACCACACCCACCGTCACTATCCGATAATGGACACATAAGACACTGTACAAAATCAGATCTGATTCCTTGTTTGATGGAGAAAGTAAAAACTGTAACCAAATCACCTGTTTATAGTGCCGGAATATTTGATGGTCCAGTTATAGTGCAAATGTTAAAACCTTGTAATTCTAAGACATTTCAAGATTACTTCAACAATGTATTCCTTCCATATGTTTACGACAACTTACAGTTATTGAAAAAATTTACATTATTTGGGATACTTACCAATCCAATAGCATTAAAGCACAGCACAAGCACGTGGGGCTGGTACCAGATAACACGTAACCCTTTCAATCCTCTTCCCATTCAATGGCAGATGTTCCTCAGAGTGGATGAGAATAAAGAAGAGCTCTTCTCCTTTCTTAGCACAGAGTTATTAAAAACCAAAAAGGAACAAAGAATTGGTTGTTACAGCAGGGAGGCTGGCTCATTCTACTGCCGATAGTCGTGACTTAACCTGGATTTCTCCTTGTTCGCATGAAGAAGCTGACGTTAGAATTATACTCCACGTGTCTGATGCAGTTTGGGAAGGTCATGAATCTATCATGATTAGAACTGTGGATACTGATGTTTTGGTACTAGCAGTAGCTGCGTTCTATCAATTGAATCTAAAATACTTATGGATTGCATTTGGAACAGGTAAAAACTATTCTTACCTATCTGCACATGAAATTGTTAAAAGAATTAGTCCCAGGAAATCACTTTCGTTGCCATTGTTTCACGCTCTAACAGGATGTGACACTACCTCGTCATTTCTTGACAAAAGCAAACCAACAACTTTGGGAATTTGGAATAGTTTCGACAACCTAACCGAAGCTTTACTACAAATAAATACGAAACGTGAAGTGGAAGCCGATGCATTGCGATTATTGAACGTTTCGTGATACTATTGTATGACAAATTAAGCACTACATGTGATATAGTTGAGGCAAGGAAACATCTTTTCACTAAAAAGCAAAGACCGCTTCAATCACTACCGCCGACAAAAGAAGCTCTTGTTTGGCACGTAAAGTGTGCAGTTTTCCAGGAAACTTTTATATGGGGACAATGTTTGATTTCAAACCCAAATCATCCAGATCATGAATCTTGGAGGTGGCAACTGGAAGATTGAGTTTACCAACCTCTTTGGACTACATCTCCAGAACCTACTTCAGCGTGTCAGGAGCTGGTTTCTTGTAAATGTCGAGTTATATGTAGTAAAAAATGTTCATGCGCTCGTGAGTTAAAATGTACGGTACTGTATTTATGTGATGGAGACTGCTGTGAAACCGACAGTGACCGAAAATTTTAACTTTTAGGCATTCCTTTCTTTGCTCTTGTATAAAAAAACACAAAAGTAGAAATATTTAGTTAAAATAAAGGTTACAAAGAAAAATGTATGTAGGTATTGTTTATTAAAAATAAAATTACAGCTATTTCCCCGCCACTGAGAAAACTAATGGAGTTACAAAAAACTTATTACACGATTTTTGTAGAAAAGTTAGTTTACTTTAATTTGTGTAATAACAAAAATATTAATACAATTCACCGTTTTCGAATAATGTCGATTTCTGACGATTTTGAGGTTATAACGGCCAAACCAACTTTTTTTTTGAGTGGCACTATATCTCATTTTGTTTGTCTCAAAAAACTGTCTCTGCTCACCCAATTTCAGGTTAGTATCACAATCTGAACGATTCTTAAAAAAATTCGAAGTAAGCAACTCCACTATAACGATATCGTAATAGATGTCCTACCTATTTGCATTCAAAAATTTATTTTAGGTCTGTTTTATTTAATGTTAATATCAATATGAATTTTCGCACCACATCTGTTGTCAGCATACCTTCTGAGACTGAGAAATATAAATTTTGTTGCACTTATCAAATGTCTAAAGTAATTAATTTGTAATCCCCCGTTTCAATTTTATTTCCAAAGCGCGTTAATGCATTTAACACCGACTTTTGGACCACCTTCTAGCTATATTTTATAGCAAAAGAATTCAAGTTTATCTCAGAAGCGTTTGCATTCAGAGATAAATACCCGCAATATTTACGTGTCGAGACTTGTTTCTCGTATTTCGATCCGAGTAGGCTGTTAAAATAGCAGAATAGCTCGAATAATATTGATTTTCCGAGAGACCGTTCTTGTTTTCAAGCAAGCGAGTTGCTTGCAGCATTGGTTTCGCTTACGCGCTTTCTGTGTTGGTAAGAAAGCTCATCTAATTTTATTCTTTGCTTATTAATTTTCGTTATTTAGGCTGATTGCTCTGCCCCTTTCGATCATCGAAATCCCTGCGATGCGTCTTCCACAATAATTAGGGCGAGAACACCGTTCGGTAAGAATGCTTCTGCGAGCTTATTTTCGCAATCTAAATTTTAATATTTAGGCCAGCAGCTACGGGCTAGTATAGGCTTTTATGGACTTTAAAGAAAGCTTAAATTCAGCAACTTTGAGCTAACGTTTTGGCTCTTCCTTGAGCTAATCGGTTTCCCGATTTTGCTTCTGTACGTAAACTGAAAATGCAGTTATGTGTTGCTTCCTTTTGATGTTGACTTTTTTGAGTGGCGACCTTGGGATTCTGAGAATCATGCAGTCAAGTTTGCCTTGTGTCTTTATGGGAAAAATGTAACGAACAGGATTTGACTTGCGATTGCTGGACTTCATCATTAATTAATTTTAAGTACATGCCCTTATCAGCATCTTTTTTAAACGATAAAGGCATTATGCCGCAAACTATGTCAAATACTACTAAGATATTAGCAACTTAAACTGACAGTGTCAAATCAATATTTTGGCTCAATTATTTATTACCACTAAAGAGCGAGTACTTAAATATTTCAAAATTGCTGAAATAGCGTGAATACTATATCTCAGATAGCGCTCTTGGCGTTGTGCGTTTATGTAAATTGCGATTGCATAGCTCTTAGCCTGACGTTGTAATTTAAGCTATAACTAGCGAGTTTGGAAATGTTACTTTGAATTGAAGCTTGTAACATGTTGTGTTGTGTGTTTTGTCCCGATATACAGTTACATGTGTGTAAGTTGGGTTTGTTCCTTAATTGAATATTAAATATTCTCTTGACTGTTACTGTTTGTATTTGTTGTTGTTCGCATTACTACATTTAGATTGAGGTATGCAGCGAAGCTTACAAGGTAGGCGTTGATTTATTTTGCTAGCTGGTTTGGTTTTTGTATGTTGTAAGTAACGACATAGTGCTCACTTTTATATTAATCTACTGTTCAATTGTAATAGCCCGAAGCATTTCTTAGCCTGGTCTTTACACCACGCCATATTCTGACGAGAGTTAAAAGAGATAGCCGATGCCTTGTCAACCCTTCGTTCAAAAACGGTACAAACTCGCTCAAACCTGAATACTTTTTATTAAGTATTGTGGAATTCAGGAGAAAATATAGCACCTCCTTTTTCTGCAAAAAATAAGTTGACTCCTTATTCTATTTTCGCTAATCTACCGAGATAACATACTCGTAATTTTTTGTAGTTGTAATTTTTGTGTTTATTGATATTGTGGTAGCACACGAAACTCTTTAGGCTGTAAGCTATATAATAACGTTTATTTTGCCCAAAGTTGGGTGGTAAAGCAGCGTTTGCTGAACCTCGCTTTGCGGTTAATTTTGTAAATAGATACAAAAAGACTAAAGTTATTATTATTATTATAAAGTATAATAAATTCAACATGGTAATCAGCAACTTGCCAGTTTTTAAGAGCACAATCACCTGTCTCTCTTCAGGTGAGGAGGCAAGCATACGAGTGCCGGCGCTGTGGCCGGAAAATCCATCGTCTAGCTGATTAGTAGACTTTCTAAACCAGTCAAAGCCTTGTTACAGCAAGTACAACTATTAGCCTAAGAACAATGCGCACTAGGCCAACGTCTCTTTAAGGATAATACCACCAAATGCACCCAATAGTGTTAGCACTCAGCCTCAAAAACGCCCAAGTTGTAAATTACCGTTTATTTATTACCATCGTCGTAACTAAAGTACAATTTCTAGTGGACAACGGTGCAGATTTGTACATCTATAGGAGACATTTTGTGAGACGACCTTTGTACTGATCTGGATTCCAAGTATCAGTAACTTTACTCGCAGAAAATGTTAATAACAGAAAATCGCCAGTCTCCAGTCTCAGTGACCAAGTAATTATTGCTTGGAAATTGGTTTTCTAATGAAGTGTAGAGGGTTGTCTTCATTGTATTTCGTTTTGATTTTTTAATGATTGCTCCTATAATTTGTTTGTTTCTGCATTTCATTTTCTCATGATGATCTTGCTTACTAAAGGACTGCATGCATTTGTATCGACGTCTAAGTTATGGATTCCTTTGAGGCATTCGGATGTGACATCGAGTAACTGCTTTATCTTCTAGACAAATTCGTTAGAAATCGATGGAAGATCTAAAATTTTGTCCACCAGTTTGAAGAGCAGCAGTCGATTTTTTTTGGTACCTCTTTTTGAGAATATCTCATGCTCAGTGACGTAACTAAGATTTTGCTCTGGGAGTTGATCTAGGAGGGAAATTGTACTGCACATTAGCGTTGCACTATTTTAGTAGCATAGTGCGTCCCGCCCGTTCGTGGGCAGAGCCCAACGGCAGCACTATTATGTCTTCACCAAACTAATGCAACTGTGATATAGCCTTAAAGTTGTTACCACCCACAAATGTGTTTTTGGTTGGTAACTTACAGTTTTTAATGTCACAACACTGAAAAACTACAAATTTGAAAATTTGAAGTAAAATGTTGAAGTGACATTTTCAATTATAATTTAGTTTTCAAGTTTTAAGTAAATATGAGCATGAATAATAATATTAAAAAATGTGTTATCCTATTAGGAAGAGAAAAAAAAGCTGTAGTAAAATACTACTTCTAATTTAAATATATTTTAACACTTTTTCGACAAGTGCCGTTTCATTACCTATATTTATTAATAACATTTTGCTAGGTTTAAAGTACATTTAAAAAAAATTGAATTTGAGGGTACACTCACGACATTTTTAAAAATTTTAACATTGACAGTTGCATTAGTTTAGCGAACAGATAGTACATAGATTTTCCTTCCAATACCTATAATAAGAACTGAAACAAGATGAGACGGTACAAGCCCATTATCGATAATTCGGCACACTGTTGGCATGGAGCGGCTCCTTAAAACACATTCAGTTTTTGTAATCTGTTGCAACGGTTCTTTCAAAATGGTATGGTCGTTATATACACGATCGCGCCGACTTTGGCTAACGAGAATTCGGAAAGTCGCTGATAACGAATTATTGCGAAAAATCCTTAATTGCATTTATAGAATAACGTGATTTTTAGACGGTTCACTAATTATGTTATAAAAATGCCAAAGATGAAAAGTAAGGTTGTATTTTAAATATTTATTTAAGTCAAAATAGTTAGTCAAAGGAAATCGAGTATACCCTGTTCACTCCATTTGTGATTGTGAGCAAACCTCGAATATGAATATTATTACCAGTGTCAAAATAGCATGACATTTTATAACTTGCGAAAAGTCCTTGAGTTTTAGAAAACCCATTCGCGGCATCTTGCTGAAGTGGAGGAATCGGTTACGTTAGTTTTATCAACTTTAATTCACTCCATGAATGAGAAATGATGAATTGTCAAATTTTGCTTCCACTTCGGTGATATTTTGTTACCAAATCACTTGCACCGTTCAAAAAACGTACATGCAAAGCCTGCTCAGAATCAAGAATGGAGTGAATGTGGTATAGGTACGTTCAATTGTAAATTTTATGTATTTGTACTCTTCTGCATGTTACGTTACACAAAATCTTTATAAATGTATTAGGAGTAATTAACTTGTCATTTGAAATATTAGACAGAACTTGCAAATGCTACCAACAATAACTCAAAAATTAATTAGTGAAATAGTGACAACATACTGGCGATTTGACAATGCGGATGTCGTAATTGATTATTACATGGGTTATTGTATAGAATCGAATTGAGGACTTACAATTATCGATTGCGGATGGCGCAGATACCGCCCATAATGTGGCATTTCACATTCAAATTTCACAATGTATAGAAATGTATGCTATCTGAATCTTTAAATAACTTAAAAATATATATCCGCGAATCGAATTTCGAACTAGTGATTCTAATTTCAATAACTGAGTACTCTACCATTACACCATACTCACAAAGTAGTTACGCGACCCCTTAACAGCTATTAATAATAACCTGATTACAAATCGACAAACACATACAAAAAACGACCACAAGCTTTTCAGTTCTTTGCATTAACATTCTACACAAGTTGGCACAGAAATCATCATGATAGGTTATGTCGTTCTCGAGATACAATGTTCACATCCATCCGGCGAACACCTGCACTAAATTTAATTTTTCGACTTTCCTTTAACGCCTGTCTTCACAACAATTGTTCAGTTTCATGAGACCTTTCATATAATTCCGGTTTGGTCGCGATTGATTGAACGGTTGCGGCAAAAACTGCAAATTAGCAAAAATGATGGAGTAATAACTGATATTCAATTATACACAATATTTAACAACCGCTAAATACGTATTTCAACAGCTAAGCTGCTAGTGGAAGTGGCGATTTGGCGAAGAGCATATCTTCGGCCTACTTTGTCGGTTTAGTTTCGCTTCGAGGCGGTTGTTAAATAATTGTGTGGTTAAGGGCTTTCAACGAATTGTGTCTGATTTAAACCAGATGCTCCAGCGGTGTTTTATTCAATTACAAGCAAACTGCGCGCTACGCGCACGTGAAATAGGATACGCGAAAGGTCAAGCTCCGATCCGAGCGCTAAGATAAGAAAAACAAAACCTAAACAAATATAAACATCTGTGAAGCCGGAACGTGAGATTTTATTTTGTGCCACAGACAAACACACATTAAGAAAAATTATATTATAGATATAGTAATACAATGTAATTTTCGATTTTTTGTTTCAGAAGAATTTTAGTTCGTTATTCCTAAAGCTTCTGGAGGGTAATCCAAAACCCATATCATCTCCTAGTGACGCCACTGCCCATGCTGCTTCGTAATTTTTCTCGGTAGCCTGAATAAGTTAATTACGTTCTTCTCGGATATGGATTTTAAGGTATTGCATTTTTTAGATTGTGGATAGTGGAGCATTGTAGTAGGTAATTTTGTTAAAACTGGACCAATTTTCCTCACCGTCTTCAAAAATGGCAATTTTTATGTTTGGGGGCGACATATGTGTTAATAGTGCAGTTGTAGATAATACGTTGTCTATTTTTTTCCCTAACTATTTGTTGACGTAACAGTGTTCAAGTATTTCCTATACTTTTATGTCACCATGATTTATCACGCCCTTGAATATTTGAATCCAGAAAGCTTACCGTCGAAGCATTCGACGAAAAAGAAAACACGTGCGGTTTTTAATTACGTTCTACGACTTGTTGGCTGAAATTCTCTGAAGTATAGGTGCGTCAGGGCTTAATATGGCAGGTGTACGTCTAGACGCTGTGATTAGCACCCAATCTAAGATTTCTGCGGTATGAGAGCGACAAGTATCGTAGGGATAGAAAGAGATGGCTATAAGCGAAGTCACTGACGAATGTAGGAAAGGTGGTCAGGCGAACGACGAATTTGGAGGGCGAATCCTGGGTTGTTGAAGTTTATTTGGACCGTCGATTAGAAGCGAGACCATTTTTATGTGTTCGGTGTTGCATTTGCAACTAGCCATTCTTTTGAATCGAAGTCCGGGTATAAATCAAGCCCCGCTTCAGTTTCTTTTAATTACTATAATGCGTGTTCGTTGTTCGCTGCGGTGGATTGCACCGGCGCGGCAACTTATTTCAATTTATTTATTTAGAGCTATTCCGAAAATTCGCTTGAGGGAGAAGAGCTTTATTGCTGTAATTTGGGCCTGCCACTTCAGTCAAGGCCAATTTGGGAGAAATCACACTCTTTTCCTAGCACAAACGCCTTAAGCCGAGGAAATTAATCTTAAAAGGATGCGATCAATTTTCTCGAACTAAGGTACCTGTGCTAGATTTTACAGTGCTCCACCGAGTTGTGAGTTTTCCGCAGTGACGTGCATAAATTAGAAGGCCCTTCCTCAACCAGTTATTGACCTGATTTAATGTCATTGTTTATTGTTTGTATTTTGTGGTGCTTTTAGCGCTGTCATATGATTTAATTTAAATTCGTAAAAACAATATAATATTCCATGAGTAACCTATGTATTTTATTATTATTATATATATAGTAATACTTAGTTTGCGTTCCAAGATAGCTTGAACAGCCGAAGTGAACTGTTTTGAAGTCGAGCTCTCTCTCTCTCTCTCTCTCTCTCTCTCTCTCTCTCTCTCTCTCTCTCTCTCTATTATATTATTTAGATTTTACATTTCCTGTTATGCATCCCCAGTCATTCAAGAATGTTATAAACCTCATTCGTTAAGCTATTTTACATTTTTGTTTCAGTACCATTAGCTTAAGCAATACGTGAACGTGCCCTTCAAGTGTGCAAGATTTAAAAGCGTGTTTACATTTCGACGGGACAATTGTTAAGAAAGTGTAGCAGAAATTACAGCTCGAACAACTAAATCAATTAGGTTTTTAGATGAAGAGAAAATAAGTTTTCACATAAGTATCTTTTGAATCATAGCTCGCTGCTTCGACCGTGAATGGAGCAGATCCATATAGCTACGGGTTAAAATCTTTACGGTGGCACCTTGAGAATTGTTGAAATATTGACCGTTCTAAGACAGGACCGGACTTCACGAGTAACGTGAACGTCGCTGTAAGATAGGCGTGGTGATTTTCTGTATTTAACATTATGTCAATATGTAGGCTTTCAATGTCATATCATAGCTTGATTATTTTCTTCATTAAATTGTCAAAGTGGTTTTTAGTGTGCTCGCTTGGTAACACCTCTCCAAATTCTTGTCGAATTGTCTGTCCCACGGATTCACCCAGATTCAGCTCCATGTTGACAGCGACGGTTAATCGAGGAATTAGATAGATTGCGTACTAGTCGTACTAGCAAGGACGATCAGTCAAGATAAATAAAATATTGATCGACCGGTGTAAATGACTAGTAGAGCAGGCTGCTTTTCATTTGATGACGAGGTAGATGTCCCAGCGATACTGCTGATGAAGGGAGTTAGAATTTGCGCACCTGGTGTAGATGACTAAGCGAGATAGATGAGATATCCGTCCGGCGGTGATGATGTCCACCGTGGTTTGAGTTGTAATTTACCCCAGCGTAATAGAGAGTAGACGTATCAATTCCCCAGATAATGAACGAACGTTTTTAATTGATTAAATGGAATTGGCTGTTCTACATTCGGCTCGAATGACCGTATGAACTAATATGCATTTTAAGTTTTTTAGAACATTAAATACTATATTTACGTTCTACATGCCAAATGGTATACAGAACTTACTCGTTCTGTCAAATACATCATCAACAATCTGCATTTCTTCGGATGAATTTAATATTGATTTAGAAACAGATTGTCCAAGAGAACTTATAATTGGGAGAATGCCACTACGGTTTTCTATGTGTTTTAGGCAGTCATGCTTAATAATCTATTTCAAATTTTGTTACGGTTCAAAAGCTGCGTAGTCGTAAAGCTCGTCTGTTGGCCCATTTTTGGCTTTTGGTCACCTGCAAATCGTTGTTTCTTGCAGTTTCTGCGTTGGGATATGAGATAATGGAAAGTTTCTTAAAAGGGCGCTGGCTTCAAAGCGTTTTTCTGCTTTCCGGCTGTCAGCTGTCGCAAACTTACCTGTCTTGGTCATGTAGTTTAGTTTGCCTTGTGCTATGTGGTTTTGTGTGCACACCCGATTATGACGAGTTTTTGGCACTGATTTACCTGGGGAATAATTTCATCTTCGTCGTTGACGGATTTTTGGACTAGGTTACGGGGTAGGTTAATTTCATTTTGCTTCCTCAATCTGCTCAAAGTACTCAGTGTAATTGCAGTTAAAATTCCGGCGCCAATAGGGATGTTATCCTATTGGCGCATTTTCCGGTACACCTGGCGACCTGGCGATAACATAACCTTGCACGTGGACGCTTGCTGTAAAGTTTGGCTGTCCCTCCTGACCTTTTGGTGTTGGTTGAGAGCCGTCCGTGTAACCTGGCGTCACAAGACCTGTGAACGCAACCTATGGCACCTGGTGGTGCTCTAGTGGATCTTTGCTTGGAATTTTGAGGTAAGTAATTACGGAAGCTGGATCACTCGAATCTATTTAAGTTTTACCACGTTGAACTTGTCTTTGCTTCTGAGCTGAGAGTTTCTTTCAGGGAATGCGGTGAGTGCGTTCGACATTAAAATAATTTTATTCACTTAAAAGTGTGCCTAGATGCTTCACAGCACCAATTATTTAGCATTAGAATGCTGGCACGATTTATTTATGATATGCGATAGCAGAAAGAATATGTAACGTAGTAATTGTGATTTATTTGTGTGTACTTACACTTACATCATGCAAATATAATTGTAGTTAGCATTTTATACTAGTAGTTGTGCTACGCCTCGGAGAGCACGTTAAGCCGTCGGTTCCAGTTGTCATTTCGGTGACAGTCGTTAGGTTACCTCAAAAGAGCTCGAGCAACCTGAAAACTCTGACACCAGGTTTCCTACCACAAGCCATAAAATAAAAAAAAACTGTGTATTACTGGTTAATTATATTTGCATCCTTATCTATCCTATGTAATTTTTTATTTCAGGTGAGCTAGTGATTGGCTACCGTCTATTAAGTTTATGAATTCTCGTCTAACTGAGCAAATTCGTCGTATAGAAAAACTCTTTGGCGCCCTAATTAATGAATTTCATTTTGTAGTAAAATTCAGCCGTTTCCGCTGCCTGTTAGCCGGCCTTCGGATCTGCTCAAGTAGTTTCAAAGTTAATTTGGTTTAATGTAGAGAGCAAAAATTAAAACATTGGTAACTCTTTTTTGACTTAAATGCTCTTTAAAAGAATAATCGCATAGTATTTGGGTGGTGTTTGTCCTAGCGTTTTGGCATCTTCTGCATTGTTTATGGCAATATTTTTCAAAATTGTTAATTAATCGAAATGCATAATTGTTTTTAATTACATTAACTAATTATGAAATTTCTAATGAATTATTACCGAGAAAATTCTGGCTACTTTACAGTACATGGTCCCTTTTGTTAACTTTGGAACTAAGTTTTTTACTTCAACCTAGCATTTTGATAGCGCCGCTTTCACTGTTTCTGATAATACTTTTCCATTCGGCATCATAATACTCGATGAAGAAAGTTATTTCAGAAGTAACCGATATGCTGTCTCACTTTGACAAATCGAATTTAATTTATTATTTTGACTTTAATTACTGTTCGTATTTTCTCTTCTGCATAGACCGTAATAAAACGCTCTTTTGAAATATAGTAACTGAGGTTTATTAACAACAAGAAAGCAAAATCAAACCGATCTTGACAAACGCACATTTAGCGGTCATACTGGTTCGTAAGCGAACGCTTCTTAAATCATTCTTATTTTTAGGCAAATTCTTAGAGCCATTTTATGACCCTAAAACAACATAACTTGTATGTAGCAGCAGGCAAGAAATTATGTAGCGGCAAGAAATTCCTCTGCTAATCAGAGGCGGACTTAAATATCTCAAATTACAAAATCTAATAAAAGTAAATTGTCTGTATCTCGAATGGTATTTCGAACATGCCCCCCTCCTTGGAAGGCCGAAGGGCACTTTCAACCCCGAAACCACACTTGTTAACTTTCCGAAGACGGAAGCGGGCACAACTTGACGAAGGACCGCTTGGTTTCACCGCTGGCGGTACGAATGGTGGCAACCCTAGGAACACCATCCTTTCCTGGATGTAGCTGCATAATACGCCCAAGCCTCCAACGCAGAGGGGGCGCGCTGTCTTCCTTTAACAGCACGAGCGAGCCTAACTGCAACTCGCCCTGGTTCTTCCTCCATTTTGCTCTTTGTTGTAGCTCCGAGATGTACTCGCGGTGCCAACGGTTCCAAAAATGCTGTTGGCATTGCTGAATATGCTGATATCTGGACAGTCTTCCAGTAGGGATCTCCTTTAGGTCTGCATCCGGAACTGTTGTCAGCGGCCTACCCACGAGGAAGTGAGCCGGGGTAATAGGGAGCAAGTCATCTGGATGGTCAGATAAAGGAAAGAGGGGACGCGAGTTTAGCACAGCCTCAATCTGCACAAGTAAAGTATTGAGCTCCTCAAAAGTTAAATGAGCTTCTCCCATGACCCTTTTGATGTGTTTTTTGCTGGATTTTATTCCAGCTTCCCACAAGCCCCCAAAGTGGGGTGAGTACGGTGGAATAAATTTCCAAGAGATGCCCTCACTGGTGGGAAAATCAGTGAATACCCCCTTATTAAGAAATTCGCCCAATTCTTTTAATTCAGACTTAGCTGCTATGAAATTTTTTCCGTTATCTGAGTATATACGAGCTGGCCTGCCTCGACGCGACACAAATCGCCTTAAGGCCATTATAAAGGCATCTTTCGTCAAATCTGAAATTAACTCTAGGTGGATCGCTTTTGTAGTAAAACAAATAAACAGCCCGATATAGCATTTATTAATCTTTCCGCCTCGCCCCTTCCTGTCTTTTATCAGAAGCGGACCTGCATAATCCAATCCAGTTGTATGGAATGGAGGCCCGGGTTCCAGACGTGACTCGGGTAGCTGACCCATTTTTGGTTGAATTATTTTTGGGTTATTTCGAAAGCATGGAATACATTGCCTGACCACTTTTTTCGCTAAATTCCTACCCAATACCGGCCAAAACTGCTCACGCACCGACGCCAAGAGCTGCTGCGGACCTGCATGAAGTAAGCGAATGTGTTCATTTTCAAAAATAAGGCGCACAAAATGGCTTTTTGCGTCCAATACAATCGGATGTCTTTTGTTGATTGAAAATTTTGAATTTTTTAATCGCCCACCGACTCTTAAGACACCATCCTGATCTAAAAATGGATCCAGGTTAATGATGCGGCTTTTGGACTGGAGGGAATTTTCAGTGTTGAGTTTATGAATTTCCTCAGAAAATGAAGTTTTCTGCGAGGCCTTTATGAGAGCTTTAAACGCATACTCTAACTCGCTTACCGAAAGCTTATCATATCTTCTAGCCGTATTTGTTCGTTCTGCCTGGCAGTTAGTTTTAAAACGAAAAATCCACGCTGTGACCCGTTTTAGCTTTCGCAACGTCGAATACCTATCGAATGGAAATTCTACTGCCGCTTGAGAAACGAATGCCCGAGTATCTTTGCGCACGTCGGGTAGTTCGGGAATTTTGCTAGTTTTCGGAACTTGTTTAGGCCAATTTTCAGAACCCTTGACCAGCCAATTCGGGCCGTGCCACCATAAGGCGAGACTTTGAATTTCGCTTGGTTTCACTCCACGTGACAAAATGTCCGCTGGATTATCCTTACTGCGTACATGACGCCAAGTATCGTCACTCGTTAATTCCTGGATTTCGGCCACTCTGTTACTTACAAAGGTTTTTAGCCTATTTGGAGGAATTTTTAACCAACCAAGGACTATTGTAGAGTCGGTCCAAAAAACGCGATCGTCGAATTTTACTCGGAGAGCCTTGGCAACCTTGTCCGCGAGTCTTGACAATAATAGTGCGCCTGATAACTCTAGCCGCGGCAGGGTGACGGTTTTGAGCGGTGCCACCTTTGTTTTTGCGCAAAGCAAGTTTACAAAAACATTGTCGTCTTGGTCGGTAGTCCGCAAATAAATGCATCCGCCGTAAGCTTTGGTAGAGGCATCTGCAAAGCCATGCACTTCGACTCGTTTAGGGTTTTCGCATAAAGCATGACGACTTATTTGAAGCGCATTTAGTTGAGGCAACTCATTTCGGAAATCGCACCAAAACGAATGCATGTGCAATGGCAACCCTTCATCCCAGGACACCTTTTCTAGCCATAATTGCTGCAATAAGATTTTGGCAGTTACAACGCACGGACTTAGCAGCCCGAGAGGATCGAAGACCTGCGAAATGCTCGAAAGGATTACTCTTTTGTTTATTTTTTTATTTATCGGGGCCTCACTTATATTATACATTAATTTATCTGTAGTCGGACACCACGTGATACCCAAAGTCTTAGCGTTTTCGTTGACTCCAAACTCTAATACTTTTACCGATGAGTTGTCTTCAACTACGTGCTTTAAAACTTCACGTTCGTTTGAATAGAATTTGCGCAATTCAAAACATCCCTGTCCTAAAATATCAGACACCTCCTTAACAATTGCGGCAGCTTCTTCCGCGGAGTCCGAACCCGTAAGGAGATCATCCACATAGAAGTCCCTTTTGACAATTTCGGCGAACTTTGGGCGTTGCTTTTTGTTTTGTTCGGCCAGCTCATACAAGCACCGCACTGCGAGGAATGACGCTGCAGTGGTGCCGTATGTGACAGTGTTCAATTCGAAAGTGTCAAGCGGTTTTTCGGGACTGGCACGCCACAAAATTCGTTGCAAGCACCGCTGTTCTGGCGCTATTAGCACCTGCCGGTACATTTTTGCAACGTCGCCCGAAATTACATATCTATGTTGACGGAACCGCAACAAGATTGACATGAGATCGCTCTGAATGGATGGCCCGGTCATTTGTAGGTGATTCAGGGAATAACCGCTGCTTGAAGGGGCCGAGGCGTCAAAGACCACACGTAACTTGGTGGTGAGACTACTTTCCCGTAAAACACCTGAATGCGGCATGTAGTAGGCCATGGCTTCGGAATTTTTGGGTTCGATTTTTTGCATATGACCCAACTCCAGATATTCGCTTATAAAATCCGAATATTGCTGTCTAATTTCGGGTTTGGATCGTAGTCTCCGTTCTAGTGACAAAAACCGGCGCTCCGCCTGGGTGTATGAATCACCCAATTTTTCGACAGAGTCTTTAAACGGGAGTGCTACGATAAACCTGCCATCAACCGCGCGTTTTGTATTGGCCACGAAATGCTCTTCGCAGCTCAATTCTTCTTGAGAGAGTGGCTTTGTCGGACTGCACTCCTCAAGCTCCCAAAACCGAGCGAGTTGAGTTTGAATGTCAGCCTGTTGACTGAGATAACACGAAACCGTTGAGGATTTGTTTTTATCTGAGAAATGTGCCATGGGACCGGACACGATCCAGCCGAAACGTGTTTTCTGGAGTATCGGTTTATTAGGCCCCAGTGAAATTTGACCAATGCAAATCAACTTCCAAAAAAGCTGAGCGCCTATTAACAGATCGATTCTTTGCGGCTTGTAGAAAGAAGGATCCGCCAGCTTAATATTTTTTGGAATTTTTAGCTCTGAAGCTTTTAGATCGATGCTTGGCAATATTCCGGTGATTTGTGGCACGACAAAACACGATATGTTGGCCGAAAAATTGTTATGTAGCGCTTCAATTTTGACCTCGCATTTTGAATCTATGCTGGAAATCGCGTTGTTTAATCCTAGCACAGTTATCGATTCTTTCGAGGTTCTCAGGTTGAGCTTATTGCACATATCTTGAGTTAAATAATTAGATTGGGCACCCGAATCAAGTAAGGCGCGAATTGTATGAGGATTTTTCTGATTGTCAAGGATTTGAACGTACGCTGTTGACAACAGAACATGTGCGTCGATGCATTGCATGGAAAGTACGACGCTGTCCGCATTTGGCGTAGTTGATTCGCATGCGCTTGCATTTGCAACCGATTTTTCAACGTGCAGTAGAGTATGATGTTTTTCATCACATTTCGTACAAGTTCCCCGCCGACAAGCTCCGCGCGTGTGCCCCGGCCGCAGGCAATTTGTACAAAGCCTTAAGTTGTGCAACTTTTCTAACTTTTCATCATGCGCAAGCTGCAGAAAGTCCGAACAATTGTGGATATAATGTTGCTTTTTGCAAAACCTGCATTTGATAACGTAATTGTTGCCGCTGTTGCCCTTATTGTTAGTTGCCAAAAATCCCTTTGTGCTGCGTGAGCCTTTATTTTTATCCGCGGTTTTCTCGCATTGCGTCTGTTTCAACGTTTCGAGCAAATCTGCGCGGGATTTTACAAACGATTTTAGGTCAGCTAATGTGGGCCTTTTTTTGCCAACAATGAAATTTTCCCATTCTCGTAAGCTTACAGGATCCAGTTTTTCCCCGACAAAAAATACTACGATAGTGTCCCAATTATCAGTGGGCTCGCCTAATTGTTCCAACGCGCGCAAATTTTTTGAGACGGAATCAATTATTTTTCGGAGCCCATCTGCCGATTCTTTGGACATGCGTTCGATGTTAAATAAGCCTCGCATATGATTTTTGATGAGCAGTTTTGTGTTGTCATATCTATCTAGCAAAGCCTTCCATGCTATCGGATAATTATTCGCCGAAAATTCTAAAGAAGCGATCACCTCGCTAGCTTTATCAACCAAAGCAGCTCGCAAATAATGAAATTTTTGAATCGAGCTAATACTGTTACTTTTGTGGATTAATGACTCGTAAGTGTCGCGAAATTCCAGCCAGCCCGAATATGACCCGTCATAGGTGGGGAGTTGGATAACAGGCAATTTGATAAAATTTTGTTGCCCGTGGCCTTCGCCATAATTTGAATTTGGGCTACGATTTGAACTTGAATCTGCGGCTGAGGATGGAGAAACGTCATCTTTCGGTGCGTTTTGCTTGATAATTTGCCTGGCTACGGCACATTGTTCAAAAAATTTATTTTCGAAAGATGTTCGCTCTAAAAGTTCAGCCTCTACATCCTCCGCTGTGCTTTCGATCACTAATTGCACCTCTTCAAATTCTTCCAACAGTGATTTTATTCTGTCTAACCTATCCTGCAAATTATCCAAATCGCCCTCTGATATTTCTGACTTTCCACGCAATTCTTCTACAAATTTGAAAAAGTTGGTCAGTTTGGTTTTTACAGCTCCCCTTTTTACGGTAGGCGTCGCCATCCTTATTCTTTTAGCGCGATAACGACTGACTAAGGAATACAAAGAATTGAAGCTAAATTACCAAAGGTATTGAACCTAAATGACCAAATAATAACCCTCGGCGACTTTTGAAATTCGTTAAAATACCCAATTACACAGTTGCAGACTGTACTAAAAAAGGGAATTTTTTAGGAAATGATAAATAGGAACAACTCACTTTTTTGGCGAAGACTTGGACCCTTTCTGTTCGAATTGGAACCCCGGTTGATGTTGCAACTTCACAGTGGCTGCTTCGTCCGGCGAACGGTATTTCTCAGTTCGCGCGAGCACGTGTAGTCAAGATAATAATCGATGGATATTTTACTTTGCCGGCACTTCGGTCAGTTTCTATATTTCACTTGCACTTGTGTTGTGGAAACCACGCTCTGCTACCAAATTATGTTCGTATTTTCTCTTCTGTATAGACCGTAATAAAACGCTCTTTTGAAATACAGTAACTGAGGTTTATTAATTATTAACCACAAGAAAGCAAAATCAAACCGATCTTGACAAACGCACATTTAGCAGTGATTTAGCAGTAATACTGGTTCGTAAGCGAACGCTTCTTAAAACATTCTTATTTTTAGGCAAATTCTTAGAGCCATTTTATGACCTTAAAACAACATAACTTTTATGTAGCAGCAGGCAAGAAATTATGTAGCGGCAAGAAATTTCTCTGCTAATCAGAGGCGGACTTAAATATCTCAAATTACAAAATCTAATAAAAGTAAATTGTCTGTATCTCGAATGGTATTTCGAACACAAGTGAAAAAAGATTTAGAGAGAGTGGAAAGATCGCAGCAAGAGCCCAGTACTTCTCAACAGGTTTCTACCGTATCTCAAGGATGTTCACAAATTCAACGAAAGATGTGATTGATCCAGTGATATTGCGAAATAGTTATTTCACACATCCTGAAAATATCCTGCTTGGAATGCTAGGGGACACAAGAGAGCATATTCGAGAGCTTGCTGTGCGTAGAATTTTCAAAGCTCAGAATTTTAACAAACAGCAATCACGACGAAAATTTGAAGTTCAAAATTCGCTGAATATAGGCGCTTCCAGTTATATTTGATTGATTGGAGTACTTCTGTTATAACAGAACCGCCATTAACAATGGGGTTACCGGAAGAAGTTTTAAATGGCATCGTGAAAAATCCGGCTACATCAATGCTGTCTTCTGAAATAAAACCGTATCCATGTCACACGCAAGCGGCTGTTAAAATTGTGACGGAAGCTTCAGCTGCAGTTTGTGGTGGTGACAACAGAGATGGTGTAATAAGGGCAAAATTGGAATCACGTGGAATCATGCCTTCTTTTGGATCCAAGCAAGATTATAAATTAGATAAAATTTTATTTGTTCAAAAAATTTTTTCATAATATACCTTTTTTTTGTTATCTTTGTAAAATAATATGACCTATTATTATGTTAGATGTCAAAATATTTTCGTTTTCCATTTTGTAAAACTTATGAATTCATTTTATAATAAATATTAACTTGATCTTACTTGAATAATATTTTTTCAACACTTCTGTTTGTCAGAAAAAAAATATGTAAATTTAAATTTCAATAAATGTCTTTGTGGCAGTTCACATTGCAAACATAGGAAAAAAACTATTAAAGAAAATTGTTTCTTTTCAAGTAATTGAACTTTTAATTACATGCACATTATGAAAATTTGAATTTTTGAAAATCAAAATTTTAGTGTCATTGTGGCAGTTCCAAAAATTGAAATATCAACTTTTTTTTCTAATGAAATATTTTTCCTCCCTTATTTCACAACTTTTTTTAACATGCAGACACAAGTACTAACAAATTTTCAAATCCTCTATATAAATCGGCCCACGTTACTGTAAAGCAACGTTTTTTACATTACAAACATAAAAATAGATAAAAAAAGATGAGAAACTGTAAGCGCCTTATCGATACTTCGACACCGTGTTGGAATGCAGTGGTTTTTGCCATTAGAGTTTTGGGACTTCTGCTGCTTAAGACATATTAATTTAGTTTTCATAATCTCACTTTTAATGGGGCGGTAGAAAACGCCTATAATGCGGAATTTCACATTTAAAGGAAAAAAATGATGAGAAACTGTATCCCAATCTTTAAAAAATAAAAAAAATACATTCTTTATTCAGATTTGAACTAGCGGAGTTAAGCTCACCAACACAACTAGTAACTTTGTAATAAAACAGCTACTTGTTTAAAAACATACACCGTGACTACGGTGTATACAACTTGTTCCGCCATTATTGAATAAGTTTCTTAATTTTAAAAGGTAAGGAGAGAATCAGCAAAAATTTTTTTTGTAATTTGAACAACTTAATTAGTTCATACTTCTTTTCTTAAACCTGCAATAGGTTATTTCATGGTAAATCATGAAATGAAAAGAAAATATAAGCAAAGACAAGTATTAATCAAGTATAAAAAATGTAAAATTTTAATAATGTTACGTTTCGCTGCAATTGTAACAGCTTCTTCAGACAAAATTATATAATTACAACATAACAACCTTAAGAAATTTTTTTTTTTCGTACGAAGATATTTAACAACCCAAGATGTTTCTTTATATCCTACCAGCTACATCCCCTCTTCTGGGCTTGGTTCAATACTACTGACCGACAAAAAAACTGCCTCGCCCTTTGAAAATCACACGCTATTACGAAAAATACTAAGTGGAACTCCAACCCACAACACGTTATAAGATTTACAAAACTGCGATGCAACAAGCCCCGGTCACTTTGGGATTTCAAGATGTTACATTCTAATTTGCCGAGGTACCTTGTAACCCTGCCAAGGTTGCACCGTTTGTTCTCCTTTTCAAGATGTCCCACACTGCCCATACAGCTTTATTCAAACGTTGTAAACAAATATTTTTTACTAAGTTTAATCGAAAATCCTTTCAATGCAAATTTACCACAGCTACTCCGGAAAGAACACAATAACATTACCCAACCTAGGGACTTAAAACTGTACGATTCACGTTTTTCCAATTACTATCCACCCTTGTTGTACGTTAGTAATTCATCCAAATTAGTTTTGGGAGTTTTGAAGAACACTTGTTTGTTCTTTTAATTTGTATGCTGTCATATTTTTGAATTATTTTAAAATGTTATCACTGGTAATCCTTCCCTTAATTTTTTGAACTGTTCTTAATTATTTTTTATTAATTTTAAAAATTTTGCTAACATTTTTTTGAGGAAATTCTCTCATTACTTATATAAATAAAAACTTTTTTAATCCTTAATGTTAAAACAATACTTGTAAGTTTCAAATTCCTTAAGGTTTTTATGTTGTGATTATATAATTTTGTCTGAAGAAGCTGTTACAATTGCAGCGAAACGTAGCATTATTAAAATTTTACATTTTTTATACTTGACTAATACTTGTTTTTGCTTATATTTTCTTTTCATTTCATGATTTATTATAAAATAACCTATTGCAGGTTTAAGAAAATAAGTATGAACTAATTAAGTTGTTCAAATTACAAAAAAAATTTTAGCTGATTCTCTCGTTACCTTTTAATTTTTGAACCCATCAGCTGTTGCCCAAAATTTTTTAAGTTTCTTAATATTTCAACAGCAACCTAGAAAGAATGAGATAAGTCATTCCCTGTGTACCTTTACCTTTTTTAAATTTTCATTAGAAAACTTTAGCACAAAGATCAAGTAAAATGTAGCATTGTAACGCTTGCTAATGGCTGATAATTTTCATTAATTACTTTTTAAATTCTCTTACCGGAATGGGTAGTTCAACACGCCAGAGCTCGTTATTATTCTCGACTGAAAAGAATCAGAACCCTCTCGATGAAATATATACAGGTTGTAACAAAAATGGTAGGCTGACTATGCTAGGCGGCTTCTACGACTAAAAATAGAGAACAATCTACAGTGTGTTTCACCTTACATGGAAGCACCCCTGTATTTTCTTTGTGTTTGTATGAATCGATTTGAATTTTTTACAAGTTGTACAACTCACCAAGAGGCATCTATTCATGTCCTTGAGCCCAAATGACGTTATTAGCCTGGCCTACTACGATCAAGAACATGGGACGCATTGTCAATATTTTGCATCGCGTTAGAGTTACAGCAAAAAGTTATTAAGAAAAGTGGTTTAGAATCAAAAGAATACCCCAGATACCGATTTTCGTTTAATAATTCGAATTTTTAATTTTTAATCATAAATTTGTCAGTCCCAAATTTCAACTTTTAATTTGGTATCAAATGGTGCCATGGAGAAACAACATTTTTATTATTGTTGTAAACGTCATTAGCTTTTAATAATGGCTGAATTACGTTTAACTGCTGCTGAGAAAGTAGAAATAATTGGAATTACTTGTGAAAATGCAAGATCCAATAAAGAAGTGGCTGAATTACGTTTAACTGTTGCTGAGAAAGTAGAAATAATTAGAATTGCTTGTGAAAATGCAAGATCCAATAAAGAAGTAGCTAGAATATTTAATGGAAGGCATCCAGGGCGTGCACCTATTTATCCTGGCACTTAGTTTCTGACGATGCAAGCAGCGCCCAATTTTCGATGGTGCAATAGTTACATTTAATGCCATATCTCTGAATACTAGTACGAGGATTAGCGTCATAAGCCGCCAAAATCATTTTCTCCAAGGGATGCTCTCGAACTATTCTTCTTGGTCTGGGCTTAACAACATTTCCAGTTAAATTAAAGACTTGATTAATTTTTGAAACAGTTCCAGGATAAATAGGTGCGCGCCCTGGATGCCTTCCATTAAATATTCTAGCTACTTCTCTATTGGATCTTGCATTTTCACCAGTACTTCTAATTATTTCTACTTTCTCAGCAACAGTTAAACGTAATTCAGCCATTATTAAAAGCTAATGACTTTTGCAACAATAATAAAAATGTTGTTTCTCCATGGCACCATTTGATACCAAATTAAAAGTTGAAATTTGGGACTTTGACAAATTTATGGATAAAAATTAAAAATTTGAATTATTAAATGAAAATCGGTATCTGGGGTATTCTTTTGATTCTAAACAACTTTTCTTAATAACTTTTTGCTGTAACTCTAACGCGATGCAAAATATTAACAATGCGACCCATGTTCTTGATCGTAGTAGGCCAGGCTAATAACGTCATTTGGGCTCAAGGACATGAATAGATGCCTCTTGGTGAGTTGTACAAAAGGTAAAAAATTCAAATCGATTCATACAAAAACAAAGAAAATAGAGGGGTGCTTCCATGTAAAGTGAAACACACTGTATACATATGTCCTAAAATGGTTCGTTACTGAGCTACAGCTGTGAATTTAAAAAAATTCACTAGTTACACGCATTTAAGCTCCTTAGACCATTACCAAGTAGGTAATCCGTGTTTCTTGTTTTCAGTCGTGACAGTTGGTTAAATCATTTAAGTCAGGAGGATTTTTTTTTAACTAATTGTACAAAAATGGCAGATTATTCTTTCGGAGGGATGTCCGACATGTATTTAATGTACGGTTTGGCACATTGTAATAGGGCGCAAGCAAGACGACTCTATGCAGAGCATTTCCCAAGCCGACCTTTACCAAACGAAAAAACATTCGAAAGACTTCATATTAGATTAAGGAACACACGATCTTTCAAACCGGTAGTCCGAGATAGCGGCAGACCACGCACTACAAGAACTTTGGACATAAAAGGACGTCCGTTGGATCGTGTTGAGGGAAATTCAGGTGATCCAACTCGAAGAATTGCATTAATAGAAGGTGTCGATCATATGACTGGGTGGCGGGTTTTAAAAACCAATCAGCTTTATCCGTACCACTTGCAAAGCGTACAGGGACTTAGTAGGAATGACTTCCCACCACGAGGAGCTTATTGTGCATGGTTGTTAGAAACATGCGCCGCCGACCTACTCTTTTTGCCATCTGTGTTCTTTACTGATGAAGCTGGATTTACAAGAGATGGTATCATCGAATTTCACAATTTACATCAGTGGTAAATACAAAAGCCTTACGCCATTATTCAGTCCAGGCATCAACAAAAATTTTCATTAAAAATGTGGGTAGGAATTATTACCGACTTCTTGATTGGTCCTATTTTTTACCCGGACCACTTTCTGCCCAGAATTATCGGTATTTTTTAGTAAATAACTTACCAGGCTTGCTGGAAGCTGTTTCACTAGATGTTAAGGGACGGGTGTGATTCATGGATGACGGTGCACCGCCCCAATTCAACCACACAGCACGCAAATGTTTAAAGATATTATATTTTGGAAGATGGATTGTCGTGGTGGACCTGTAGCGTATCCGATCTAAATCAGTTCAAGACAATTAGGATATTCGATAGAGAGAGGAAGGTGGATGCCAGGAAATTCGGAACACACCAAGAATTTATGAGCTTGTGAGACTGTCCATGATCCGACGAACTCAGCAGTCTGATCCTGCCCGTGGAGGTTATTTTGAACATTTATTAAATTTAAATTAAACAACTCTGTTTTTGTTATCTTTGTGAATAAGAAACTGAAAAATTTCAAGCAGCTGTAACTCAGTAACGAACCAGTTTAGAAAATATGTTTATGTAAACTTTTTTCCTTACTTTTAGTCGTAAAAGTCTCTTGTGTATAACCAGCTCACCCCTTTTGTACACCACGTATGATATATTGCCATGCTATGATGGATGTATATTCAATTGCAAATAAAATGGAAGTGAATTATTGGATTGATTTGCTAATAATCGATTTGCTAGAACAGATACCCTTTGTCTTACAATTTATTTAGATACCTGCCTATAAGAAAAATTGATTTGCTATAGGCACGCATAGCAAATTTTTCATAAGTAGGAAATTGTAAAAAATTCTTATTTTACTCTTAAATAGCAACTCAGTGTTCATAAAATGTCGCATAAAATAAATTTGGCTCGTGGGTTCATGAAAGCAAAGCATTAATAAACTTAACTAAGTACCGAAAAGAGACCAACTTGTTTTATTTACTGACCTATTTAAACTCCCGTTATTGTCAACTTAATTATTATTATTGTAGGGCTCAACATTACAATAAAATTTCGGAAAACCGATGGAACACTTGACGCAGCATAATTTTGCTAATCTATTTAATTTCACGCCACTGGCTGATTTCTTATAAACTTTGCAACCGTGTGCCGCTGCGTGATAAATCTCCATGGTGACTGCAGCTCGAACTTCGTTTAAAAACTAGTTCCTTCAAATAAACTGTGTAAACGGCTTCAAATCAGAACACATCAGCACCAAACTTGTGTAAAAACAGCTTGCTCAGTTGACAACAGTTTGTTTGCATGTAAGTGACTGATGCACAGAATCAAATTACAAACATACGTTACAGCAACAAACTAGTTAATCTCTAAATGGTTGGGAATTGGAGCGACGTTTCCGTCGAAATAATCTAGTTATTTTTGAAAACTTAGCGTCGCAGCTTTTTATTTCCTCGATTAAACAAAAGACAACAAAACAACTAATTGGTCAAAATTGAGGTCAGTTTATTAACAATTGTTAAGTGACGTGCAAAATAAAATGAACAATTGCATATCGCTAATTTGAAAAAGCACATCAAATAATTACATAGAAATCTTAGATATGAACATAAAACTAATTGCTCCATTGCATGTAATGCATGTCTAAGTATACATGTACCAAAAATCACATTTATCTGAGCTTTTTGCCCTCTCGAAACGATTTTAGCATGCATAGGCCTTCCTCCCACAGCAAACCCAGATATGCCAACGGAAAAGTGGTTCCATATCCTTACTGTACGTGTCTGCCAGAGTAAATTTTTAACGGAAATCTGCACACATAGCTAAAACGTGACTCTTGCATCTGCAATTTTGTGCGAGACCGGGAAGTCCGACAGTCCTGCCAGGAAATGTGGGGCTTCAAAATGTCCAAAATATGTGCCTCCCTTAAAAGTTGAACGAACCCCTATATGAAGCACACGTGCATAATCGGTTTACAATAGCTCTAACTTCACTGGTACGTAAATTCTTAGTTTTCATGTGTACAATATTCAATTTTCTGGGCTGGCAGGCCTCTAATTGTAAACACACCCAAACTCCCACTACGGCCTTAGGAATCGGCAAGCGTGGCCCCAATTTTGTTTTGTCAACTACTTCGGCTTCCACTTGAACTCACTCCATCCCCGATAGCAGCTTCCAGTGCACAGCAACTGCCCCATCTGCTTTTCGAGTGCTCCGAATGTATCATTTCTGGTGTAGTGACCCGATTTTATACAAACTTGAACAGTATGCATTGTTTTGTTAGTTTTATTATTGTCGTACTTTGACGCAATGTGTAACGTACAAAACTTTGTCGAAAATGTTTTATTCTGTGCTCACTAACGTTAACACGTAGCCCTAACCCTTTGCTGGCTCTTTGTGTGGCTGAAACATTTCCTAAGTGTATTTTAGCTTGGCTTTACCAAACGTTAACCCACATTCTTTCGGTAAACCATGAAAGTTCCTTGAACCGCAATTGATGTTATATGAGATGCACTTTACATGTGCGTTTATTTTAAATTACTATAAGTTATAGGCTACTATTTACAAGAATTTCCTAAACTTTACTTTTGAAACAAACTTATGCCCTAACTGTGACTATTGACAGTTGTCGATAAATCCTACGACAAGGAGATCTGTTTCTGTTGTATATTTTTCTTAGATACATTTTACTAGCTACACATTTCCTTTAATTTGTTAATCTTTAACGTACAAGCGAATATCACAGCAATGTATATTCTCCGTCATAATACAAGTTATATTGATAAATAACGGTCCCTTACAAATCATGTATTTACAGTGTACACAATAAATGAAAGAACTTCGATTTGCTAGCTGCACGTCGAATGTCTTTAGAGTCGGAAACCAAAGTTGAGCCGAAGCGTAGTTAGTGGCATCGTCGAGAAATCTCAAATTCTGCACTGAAACTGACAGCGGTAGCTTCTGAGAGTAAACGTTTAATTGAGACATTTTGTCGGTTTTTGTACGTTTTGAGGGCGAACACGTAAATTAGGGGCAAGGGGCAACTAAATATTCTCAATAGGTTCAATAACTTACCGTAATTTGCTCCGCCGAATCGCATGAACTAAATGAGCTGCGACGAAACAAAAAATGACCTTGTTTAGCTACTGCCAAACAAGAACAGTACAGTTTAGAAACTATTACCTATTATATCGGTCATTATTTTTAACACACAATCTTTCCTATAGTCCTCGAATGACACATATGACTGTACATAATCAGGTTAACCTATTTACAATTGCTGTTACAATTCAAAGCATAGCGAAGGGGGGGGGGGGGGGAATGACGGGATATTCATCAGCAGTAACATTGCGGTAAATGTAAAGTTCAAATCTACAAAACAGGAAATTCACCTGGAAGTGCGAGGTGTATTGTTAGGCCCCAAAAAGATTAGAGAGTTCTGACATTCCGAGGCTGAGGCTTAGTTACAATATCTTTAAATAATTTTTACGGGTAGCGAGTGGCTAGCCCACCCCCAACCCACAACCTGGAAGACCAGGGTATCCCTATTAGTCAGGCTCCTCACCCAAGATCTGTCCAGCAAGGGAAACCCTACCAGTAGCTAGACTACCGTTGGCATAGCTCTCAGGGTCCTCAAAGCACGCAAGCCCCACTACACGGCAAAGGATGCCTTCGTCAAGGTGGAGATACCATCGGGGACTCTAATGAAAACCAAAACAAAACAAAAAAAGAATAGTTGAAGTACTTAGTAGTAGAGTCGGTGCTATGTTATGGCAGTGAGGTATGGACCATGACAGCGAAAATGAAACGAAGACTAAACACAGTTCAAATAGACTATCTACCGAGAAGCGCAAAGGTATCGAGACGAGATAGAGTGGCGAACGAGGAAATAAGACGCAAAATGGTGGCACCAGAATCAGTTGTGGGCAGAATTGAACGGAAAGCTTTAAAATGGTTTGGTCATCTGATGAGAATGGAAGAGACGAGGTGGCATATGAAGATCTTTAAATGGTCGCCCACGGGTAAGAAAAAAAGAGGTAGACCACGCAAACAGAAGAATGAGGGTATTCGGAGGGCTATGGAGGAGAGGAACCTGGAAGAAGGTCAAGCACAGGACCGGAAAGTTTGGAGACAGAAAACAGGAAGACTGTGTATTACAAACCTGTACATATATATATATATATATGGTTCCGAAATAAATAGTTACGCTGCACACTGGGCAAAAACTGAAACATTCACGGTCGCAGGTGTACAATTCTTTGTTCGGCTGTGATTTCAAGTGTCTGCGGGCTATTTTTCGGCGGCCAAACTTTTCCTACCTCTTATCGTGGGTGTCCAGTGCGTACCGTGTATTCAAAGAAGGACTTGATATACCCAAGTAATTAGACTACTAAGGCGATCCAACAACAAGACTGTCTCTGTGACTACGGGCTTGTCGGGAGAAATCCGCAGGTGCCGTGGTATTCAAGTACCGTATAAGCAAGTCGTCTAGCTTTAGAAGCAAAAATCAAATACAGTTTTGAGTCGATTAGTTATCCTCCACCTCCAAACTGAGCACTGGATATTTATGAAACAAAAGTGAGTCGCTTTTAAATCTACAGGCTGCTAAAATAATTACATACTCCAAAACGTATGTCGGCTTTCTATGTTGTAGAATCAGAGGCAAATTTGGTCAAAAATATATTAAACGGCGTTGTCGGACCTTCATAACTTATGATTGATTTAATTAACTGTTTACAATTTTATAGGTACGGCCAAAAACTTATTTTTGATCTAATTAGTATTAGGCCTTTCAATCCCGACTGTTAGATCATATATCTAAGTTTAGTTTTTATTACTTAGTACTTATCCATATTTTATTTTTATTTAAACAAGCACCCCTTTGCGCCGTAAAATGTAGAGAGAAGATATCATAAATGGTGTTTAAATCATAAGGATGCAAGATAATCGATGGTCTCGGGTGATTATTTGTAAAGTTCAAAAATTATATTCTTACAAATTAGATATTCAGCTGGTCCACTGCTACAGGCAGTTATAATAATAAAGTTTGATCAAAAACTATTTTCATCTAGTATGGCTATGGAATAGTTCCTAATTTATGAATCCAACTACGTTTGTACTTAAATGTCAAACTTGATATTTGACTTTTAAATGACTTATAAAGTACGTTTTTTTTTCTATAATAACTGTCAAAGTGTTACAATGTTGGTAGATATGTGATTAAAACTCTAGGAAATTTTTATACCTCGTGTTGGTAGAACTTTTTAAAAATTATGGTTATGTGTCAATTTTGAATGTCAAAGTTTCTTAATTTGAACTCTTCACAAATTTCTTTTTCTAACATAGAATCATCATCATCATCAATAAAATCGGATAAAAAAGAAAACCAAGAAATATTTTAAATGCTAAAATGAAGCAAGCGATATTAAATTATGACATGTCTGTCAAAATGACAATCATTTTTTTAGTGGAAGAAAAGAACTAAAAATCTATGTACCAACATTATTAAAACCTGGGGACCCTGCAGGAATGCAACTTATCCCCTAGAAAGTTGACCTTGAAAATTATTATAGCAAAAAAATTTACTTTAGTTGCATTCATTAATTAGGCAATATTCCATAGCTACACTAGTGAAAATTATTTTTGATCATACTATATATCTCTTAATTCAGGTGTAATTCTCACAACTTCAAAGATTACCTGATCTAATTTAAATCCCGAGTGGTGTAGCTTGAACAAGCGTCCACGTTCGATCAGCATAGTTAAGCAACGCTGTCTCTGGTCAGAACTTGGATGGGAGTTCCACAGCTGCATCTCTCGGCACCTCGTGGTACGGCTATCACGGAAATAAGTTGGTTCCGGCGGTCATACAACATCATGAGAGTCGTTAGTGGTGTTGGAAGTCCTCATAACTGCACAGCGACGCCTATAATTGGCCTAACGGCTGTTGGCTGAGTGCGAATTAAATAAATAAAAAACAGATATTTCTTTTTCCTGTGCTGCCTTTATTTATCCACTGATGCAAATGGCTTTCATTTTGTTTATCCACATGTTATTTTAACGTCACCTATCAATTTAATCTATAAATACGATTTAAATTATATATTTTTGATTATTTGTGTAGCTTATTAGACTGTGTTAAAGTTTCATGACCTAATAATAGAGTTAATTGTAGTTCAAATGTAGTTTTATAAAGTGCAGTGTAGCCAGTGGTCATATTTTTCGTGGACTCCCACCTTCATTTTTATTTTAGATCTTTCTGTTACATAAGGATATTTGAAAGAAGGGTGAGAACGTAGATTACTACAATTTTAGCGCTGGCATAATAGATATCCACCTCACAAAAAATTATGTAGTACTGATAGTTACACAAATGTTTCTTATCACAGAAGCGACGCACCAAGGAGGCCTTGGTAGTAGTTAAAAAACACCTTTTGTGCAAGTAAAGTACCTTTTATATTCTGAATACGACAAAATATCGTTAAGAAAAGTTGTTCAAAAACCAAAATTATGGCCTCATGCTAGATTTAAGAAATATTGAATGACTTATGAAACTGTGACTATTAGAATGAATTTCAAAAATGCTTCGACTGATACACCCGATTTCATAAAAGTAGGCTAATGTTTCTGAAATATGTAATATACTGATGGGGCCGTAATTATATAACGGGTGTTCATAAACAGTCGTCATCCCAGTAGGTTTTGACTTCAGAAACGTATGTCTATTAAAATTGAGAAAAAATGCGCTATGACAGTACTCAATGACGTTTCATTGTGTTGCACGAATTAATCAAAGACATAAAATTTTGTTTTTCAAAGCAACTGGGATGACAACTGTTTATGAACACCCGTTATAACAGCAATGAACAACAAAATAGAATGCTTGAGTAAGAAAGAGATGAACATACGAAAACGTTATTTTAGTAGGCATGCTTGGTTGACATCTGTCATAATTAAAATAAGCGTCAGGCCCACTCGAATATTTGTTACTATGTTTATCTCTTTCTTACTCAAGCAATACGTGTTATTTTTTTCATGTTATCTTATTGCTGTTATATATAATTGTGACCCCATCGGTATAATTGTATAATCTATACATATATAAAGGAAAGTCACAACCCTGACTAATCAACGCAGAGCCGCAACCACTGGTACTACGAAGTTGAAATTTGGGTGGAAGATTCAGTTTGCTACGTAAGGTAGTGCTAAGAAGGGAATTGTTGAAATTCTACCCCTAAGGAGGTGAAAAGGGGTAAAATGTGTTTTACGAATTCTTCAATATCTCTTACACCCGATGAGATATCGACTTGGTGTTTACTTGCGAAGATTTTTAATGCAAATTCCTAGAAACGTATTTCAGGATTTTGCCCTAATCAACCCCTAAAGGTGCAAATATGGATTCGGGGTGAATTAAAGAACCCTTCGTATCTTATATGTTTATTGAGTTAGAACGTTGTTTTTTGGCATGTAGATGTCTTTATAAATTATTTAAAAAAGTAGTTTCAGGGTTTTGAAAAATTTACTTCTAAGGGGGTGAAAAGGAGTAAAGTGTGTTTTCACGAATTCCTCAATATCGCTTAAGCCCGGTAAGATATCGACGAGGTGTTTGTTTGCATAGGTATCCAAATCAACAACATATATCGGGAGTTTGCCCTAATCAACCCTTAAAGGTGCGAATCTGTATTCGGCGTGAATTATAGAACCCCTTGTATCTCTTGTGTTTGTTGAGTTAGAGCATTCTATTTAGGCATATATGTAGATGTGTGTTTCAAATCTTTAGAAAGGGGTTTAAGGGTTTTTTACTTTCACCCCTAAAGCGGTAAAAAGGGAAAACTGAGTAGGGGTAGAAGGTTAAAATTACTAATTTGTTCTTGGCTCTGGGTTTATTTCAGGATAAAACGGTCTGAAAGAATTTTCCAAAATGTCAGGGGTAAACTGAGTTTTCACGAATTTCTCAAAATCTCTTAGAATAAAATAGGAGGATTTCTGAAAAATCACCCCCAAGTTGTGGAAACGGGTAACCTGCTATAATTTATGAATACAACATTTAATAAGTAAATATACTTTTGATTTCATCTCATTGTTATACTAAAACTATAATTTTATCAATCTATACAAGGGCAACGACAATTACATACACATTTCCAGAAGATGCGTGAAGCATAAAAGAGTTAAGTAGAACTTTTTTCGAAAGAATATTGTTTCCATTTTACCTACAATATTTTTTTGCGGTCTTTGTTAGTTTAGCGTATTGTATGAGGAGGGGGGGGGGGCACTCCAGGATTTATTTAGGATTTAGAAGAAAAACAAACATTTGTAGTCCGTACGAAGAACGGGCATCTTGCTAGTGTAATATAAATGGATGAGGTGCTTTATCGTGATTCTCTGTGATAAACACGCGGTTTCTCCTTCTGCTTCTTGCTCCAAAAAAATACGACGCCGTCACCTCAGAGACGAAGACTTTTCAAGTGTCACTCCTAGGGAACTAAGAAACATTTGTACGAAAAAGCACGATTACGGACTTTATTTATAGAATATTCGCGACTAACAATCAGAGCTGGGCAAATTACTTTTAAAAAGTAATTAATTACTAATTACCAATTACCGCTCAACGAAGTAATTGAATTACCAGAGATTTCAATTACTCGCAGGAAATAGTAATTTAATTACCAAGTAATTCGTAATTGTAATTGTACAACATACGTTACTTTTCTAATGACTTTCAATAGAAATTGGTGTTGTATAGTTGTATTTAGTAAAACATTCTTGGAACTATCATTAGTGTCGTGTCGATTTCTAATCTAAAAATGATTAATTTTGATGTTTTATGAGCTATAATAACCAACATACTTTATCAATTATCAAGTTTTTTTTTTGATAATTAAGTCTTGTAAAGAGTGTTTTTTTAGAGGCGGAGAAATTTAAATTGAAATAAAACACAGAAAAATGTTTTTAATATTCATAAATTTGACTTTATTTGAAAGATAATTTTATGGCATTAATGTTTGAATATGATTTCGGGCATGCGACCTCCCCGGCTGGTGCGTACGTGACGTAATCTGGAGGTCCAATTTTCAGACACTTTTCACAGTAAATCAGGCTGTATTTCGGCAATAACGCTTCGCATGTTGGCTTCCAAGTAGTCAATTGTTTTCGGTTTATCGGCGTCGATGTGCGACTTTACATATCCCCAAAGAAAATAATTTAATGGTTTCAAATCGCACGAACGAGGTGACCAGTTAACATATCCATTTCGTGGATCTGTTAACTGGCCACCTAGTTCGTGCGATTTGACGTGATTAGAATATTTCTTTGGGGATATGTAACGTCGCATGTCTATGCCGATAAACCGGAAACAATTGAGTCCTTGGAACCCAACATTCAACGCGTATTGCCGAAATACAGCCTGATTTACTGCTAAGACTGTGTGAAAATTGGACTTCCAGATTACGTCATATACGCGCCAGCCGCGGCGGTCGCATGCCCAAAATCATATTCAAACAATAATGCCATAAAATTATCTTTCAACTAAAGCCAATTTCATAGATATTACAAATATTTTTCTGTTTTTTGTTTCAATTTAAAATTCTCCGCCTCTAAAAAACACTCTTTAGCTATTTGCACAGTTCACCAAAACCAAAAGTGTTTAGTTTGTTTTAATGTATCGTGTAACAAATAAATAAATTAAAAGATAAAAATAATATATGGTTATATGTACAGAGCATTCCAATTAAAACGAGCCACCCCATTCTTAAAAGCCAACTTGTGTAAAGATTATGGGAGTTCTAGGTGTTACCGGTTCTGCTTTAATTTTTTCTCTTGCAAAAAAGGTGTTATACTCACAAGTGAGAAGGTTATAAAAGGTATGAGCCCATAACATTACTTTTTTGCGGGTTACCTTCTTTAGGGTGAATTTTCTCGGAAACTACTAAACTGATTTTGAAAAACTGAAAAGCATTAAAGAATTTGATACTCGACCCCCTTTCCTAATTGAAATTTTTTACCTTTGTGTTGGTGGGGGGGATGGGTTAACTCTGAACGAGTAAATTTTGACAAAAAATGTGACCCCTTAAAAAGAAAAATTAACGTATTTTAGGATTTTTCTATAAATATAAAAATAACGGAATTATACGGGGTGGCTCGTTTTAATTGGAATGCACTGTATAAGGTGGGTATAATAAAAAAAGTAACACTACCAATAATATTACAGTCTGTTTGCCTTCATCAGCACCAGTTTTTTAAATAATTCCTCCGAGGTGGCATTCCTTCTGGGATTATCTATATTAATGTGGAAAACGAAAAGTTTTTCAACTGGCACTGAGGAACGCAAATCTGTATTGTATCTTAAAAATAATGGGATATTCATTTAGTATATTTAACTCTGTTCTCTTGTCTTCCAAAGTAGGCCTAATTATAGAGAGTTTATCAACACAGACAGAATTTTCGTCTTCTTTTAAATTTGGATTGTCTGAATCTTCTTTTACATCTTGATTTATATAATTATTATTCGTCGTTGAAATTTGCATACAAAGGTACTATGCTACCTAAGTTTTATCGATGGTATCGTTACAGAAGCTATTAGTGCTGCTTTATATTCTTCATTAAATGTATTAAAAAATACTATAGAGATAATCTTTATTTAACATTTGATGTCAGCATTCCGCTTGCTTAAAGTTTTTATAATGTTATTCCGATAATCTATAATATAATTTTTTTAATGTGTGTTTGTCTGTCTGTCTGCTGTGGCACAAAATCAAATATCACGTTCCGGCCTCGCAGATGTTTATATTTGTTTAGGTTTTGTTTTTCTTATCTTAGCGGTCGGCTCGGACCGTGACCTTTCGCGTATCCTATTTCACACGTGCACCACACGTGCGCGTAGCGCGCCGTTTGCTTGTATCGTATTAATTATAAAGGTATTGCTGCACCATTTCTAATATTAAAAATGTGTTTTTCTTCAAACGGCAGTAAAATATGGCATTATACTGCTGGATTGATGATACTAAATTGTCACTTTATTGCCAAGCGGCAGATAATATTATCTGCCGCTGACGAGCGGCAGATAAAGTTATTATCTGCCGCTGACGACTTTATCTGCCGCTCGTCAGCGGCAGATAAAGTTATTATCTGCCGCTGACAACTTTATCTGCCGCTCGTCAGCGGCAGATAAAGTTATTATCTGCCGCTGACAACTTTATCTGCCGCTCGTCAGCGGCAGATAATATTATCTGCCGCTGACGAGATCAAGTAATTTTCTTCGAATTTTGTTCACAAAGTTGTAAATAATTTGTTATAAAAACGTTTAAAGAAAAAATACTATATGTTATTCGGAGCAAAAGTATCTTTATGTGGCTCGGCTGTACTTATCTGCTTCGCAAGCTCGGCAAATAACCCGTCCAGCCTCGCCACATAAAATATAACTTTTGCTCCTAATAACATAATATACTATTTTCTTCAAACGGCATTAAAATGTGTCATTATCCTGCTGGATTGATGATGCTAAACTGTTACTTTATTGCCAAGCGGCAGATAATATTATCTGCCGCTGACGAGCGGCAAATAAAGTTATTATCTGCCTCTGACGACTTTATCTACCGCTCATGAGCGGTAGATAATATTATCTGCCGCTGACGAGATATAGTAATTTTCTTCCGATTTTGTTATAAACGTTTGAAGAAAAAATGCTATATGTTATTCGGAGCAAAAGTATCTTTATGTGGCTCGGCTGTACTTATCAGCCTCGCAAACTCGGCGGATAAAAGGTCCAGCCACGCCACATAAAATATAACTTTTGCTTCTAATAACATAATATACTATTACACATTTCAGTGTTCACTCCACCGAGCGACTTCTAACTGTATTCATATTATCTTCCTAGGCAGATAATGTGTTATTTCTCTTATAATTTTTAGAACCTGCAAACTTCTACTCTCGGTAGTGGAAAAAGATTGTTTTTGAACATGAAGGAATGTCTAATTGCATTTTGGATAGATTTTGTAATGGTATTAGAAAAAATAAATAGTACGTTGAATATGTGAGAAAAGTGATTCTTCCATGTTCGTGTAAAATTAATCCACTCGGTTTGCTGAGTTCGAGCGTAAATTAAATATTGAAAAAATTTCACTTTTCTTAACTTGTACATCAATCTACTATTAAATACGCCTAATATTGAAACTGGATGATGAATATATTTAACTTACCTAAGTATGTAGGGTGCAGCATTAGCTTTATTAATTGTTTGACAGCAAAATTCTATTTAGATTTTGTAAAGAACACTACATGATGATCAAATTGGCGCAACTAGAGAATTTTTTGTTGGCTTAATTCGAAAATACTTTCTTTACCCCTTTATCCGAAAGTGACATTTTCTGTTGCCTGTTACGGGATTCCTGAAAATATACGTTTGGTTTCGTGATCGGTGTCCAGCCATAAAAAATGTGTTAGCTAACTTTTGAGATTTTAAAACAAAATATTAATTTGGTGTTGATCAGGGGCTGTTGAAATTTAACAGGTGACTGATAAACTGATAAATGAAGTTATTTTTACATTCAGGAGACCTTTAGATAATAAACGGGTAAAAATACGTATTTCATGAAATTACTGTCAACGTTTGATAACAACTTACTCAAGTTGCTTTCATGTTTTTACTTCAAATTAAAAGATATTATCAAAACTTTAATAATACCTTAATTTTACCAAATCTTTAATATTACCTTTTAATTTTAAATTTACGGCAATAAAATATCTGAAATAACGTATGAGTCACTATGCAATATTCTTTAAAAAACCTAAATGGAGTTTTCTGTAAAATTATTAGAGAAACGCCCTGTATAACGTAAAGAAGTAATGTTAGGTGAGGCGAGCGGAATTATAAAAAAGTCACGATTGTTATAAGACCCTATTCCAGATTTTTAATAATAATCGCAGCTAACATGCTGCAGCGGACAGTAAACAATTTTTCATAGCCGCAAAATGATGCACTAGTTGCCAGTATTAACAGTAGCTTATACGCATTACAAGTTAAGAAAACGACAAGTAATGGACAATTTGTTCAAAGTCTGCAATGCAAGAATGCACAAGAACCACATAAAATCTAAAAACGCAGTAAAAGATAAACTTATGCAGCGTTTTAAATAATAATAAATAATAAATTTATTGGTCCTTTCGATCATACAATGATATAGGACAAGTTACAAAAAAGCTTACTTAAAATTACAAAAATTAAGAAATGTATACATGTAATAGTTAAAACAACATAAGTTAACAAATTAAATAAGACGTATATATAAAATGCTTACAATTAAAATTAAAACAGTGTATAACTACCTAAATTTATCACAGGCTAACTACCAAAACTATATTATGTTTATTGCAGTTCAATTTAGTTTAAAATTTAAATGTTAAAAACTCATCCAGCGTATAAAAGGCGTTGTTTTTGAGAATTAAAGTTAAATCTTTTTTAAATGTTTTGCTACTACATGTTTTAAGACTAACAGGTAGTATATTATAGAGTACAGTACTCATATACCAAGGACTGGATTTATATAATTGAAGGCGATGATTATGATGCTCTAAGTTAAGACGACCGTAACGAGTGCTATATGATGGTGCTCGTTTAAAAATTTGAATTTACTAATATTTGACTTATCATACAGTAAAATTTCTAGTATGTACATACTAATAAGAGTTAAAATACTCTGATTGATGAAACTGGTTTTGCATGACTCCCGTCTCTGTAAATTAAATATATTGCGAATGGCTCTCTTTTGTATAACAAACACCCGATTTAGATTGGTAGCATTACCCCAAAAAATGATACCGTATCTACGAACTGATTCAAAGTTTGAATAATAAAAAGTTCTGCAAGTCGCGATATCACCAAAATGAGTAATTCTATTAAGAGGAAAGCAAGTGCTTGATAGTTTTTTACACATAGTATTTATATGATCATTCCATTTTAAAGAGAAATCCAGATTAATGCCCAATAATTTAAAAACTTTAACATTTGTAATCGTTTTATTTGATACTTTTAATGTAAGATCATGATTAGATTTGAATTTTTTTGCGAAAAATTGCATCATCATAGTTTTATCTAGATTGACCTTTAGCTTATTAATTTTTAGAAAGTTTAATAAATTTCTAAGTTCCAAGTCAGCTCTATCTACAAGATTTTCATCAGAATTTTCCGATATTAATAATGTTATGTCATCAGTAAAACAGGTAAATTTACAGGTTAAGGCGGAATCGATGTCATTAATATATAGAAGAAATAGTAGTGGACCGAGAACGCTTCCCTGCGGAACCTCTACTTTAAGTGCAAGTTTTCCAGATCTTACCGTAGGAAAACTAACTAATTGTTCCCTATTCGACAAATAAGATTTTAATAAATTATTTATTTTACCACGCAGGCCACAATTTTTTATCTTATCTAAAAGGATATCATGATTTACGCAATCAAACGCTTTAGAGAGATCCACAAAAACTGTCATTACCCGCCTGCCACTGTCTAGATTATCATATATGTTTTTTAATAAACTTATAAGGGCAGTCTTAGTAGAGTGCTCTTCTCTAAGTCATGCTGATTTTTGAAAAGTACAAAAAATGTAATATACGAGATGCTACTATTTTTTCAATTATTTTAGAGAACGAAGATAACAGTGCTATCGGTTAATAATTGGACAAATCACCCGGCTCTCCCTTCTTATAAAGTGGAATGACATTTGCAGTTTTTAGTACATCTGGAAAACAATCTTGCTTAAAACATTCATTAACTAAATGGCATCAAGGAGTTTTTATAAGCACTGCACATTTCTTAATGAGAGCTGTAGAAATACCATCAACACCACAAGTTGCTTTTAAGTTTAGTGATGTAATAGTTGAGACTAGTTCACTCTCATCTACGTCGTGCAAAAACTGCGTTTTGTTTAAGTACGATTTATTTGCTACAAAAGATTTTGGATCGCTGTTTAGATTTAATTCTGATTTCAGCTTCGCCAGTATACTAATAAAATATTTATTAAACTTTTCGCCTATATGGAACGGTTCCCTAATATCAAGATTATTTACCTTAATGCTAATTTCAGAGTTTTGGAGGATGTTACAACCTAAATTTTCATTTATAATTTTCCAAGTCGTTTTAGTTTTGTTAGAGGATTTTTTAATGTTTTCAGCAAAGTGTTTCTTTTACGCAAAGCTTAAAACCCTTCTGTAAGTCTTTTATAATTGTTATAAAATTGAATTAGTATCATACCCCATACTGTAATATTGAGTCAAACAGGCAATGACTTATGCAATTAGGTACATTTCAGTTATGTGTTTTATGCTGTTTAAATGTAGTTATCGCATTTTGGCCGTTTAGTTCAGTTCCTCAACTGTTCTCCGACTCGTCAGAGAAAATCATAAATTATGCTTTATTGGGCCGGGACTACCCTATTCCGGTTTCCTTAATAAGACTTTATCCTATTTTTGGCGTTGTGATTTAGCGAGGTCAGTAATTCAGTAATTGAATTACCACAAAGTATTCAATTTCCGCGAGTAATTTCAATTGCCACAAGTAATTCAAACACTTATAAAGTAATTTAAATACTTTACAGTAATTTACTAACTCAAAAGTAATGTAGTAACTAATTACTTTCAAAAAGTAATTCTCAAATACTTTTTAACAAAAATGGCAATTGACAATTATAATTACCGTATTTTGAAATATAATTTAATTCCAAGGCAAATAAACAAAAAGGAATGTAAGTAATAATTTACTTACCAAGTAATTAATTACTGCCCAGCTCTGCTAACAGTTTGATGTTTAAGTTTAGGGTCGCTCTTAACTTCAGTACATCGAAGATGAATTGTAAAACAATTTGTTCAAACAGATCAATAAACACCAAGGAATAAGCGTTACATGTTTCATTGTCATAAAATAGAATAAACAGTTCTCTAATTAATTAACCATGCGGAGTAACTATATTATGTTCTGCGTAAAAATGCATTAGAATAGTTACTGCTCAACAACTAATCAGCAGTCATGACAACTTGTTACTGGTTGAGATTTGCCTTCCTTTTCGAAAAGTGGATAGGTTTAACTAACATTGACGTAAAAAGCAGTCACAGTAAAATAGAATTCGTCAAGGGAAATACTTATAACATTCGCAAAATAATAGTGCAAGCAATTTTTATAGCCGGAGCGACGATTAGCCTGTGGATGCACGAGTTTAAACCAATATTTACGCATAATAATATTCTCTTTCGCTATGTAGCAATTTTCGAGAAATATGTTGATGTACTGGCAGTACTTCTAATAATAATTTGCAATAATATGTACTTTAATGACATCTTGGAAAAACTGAACGACGTATTGGAGGTTGATAAAAAAGTTAGTTTGTTGAAACCTGTAGATAGATATGATGCCAAACCTTATCTTCTAATTTGGATCATAATAGAACTTATAACTATTCTTGCTGTGTTTATAGTAAAGTTTGTCGTCATGCAACGTAGTATACCATTTATATCAACGAATGTTACTTATTTAATTATCAAATTGTACAAATTATTTCTGCAGACTACTTTCCTAACATGGCTCACCGTATTAACAAGAAGATTTTCAATCCTAAACTATGCCATACGGACACGTACACTAATACCACCATGTGATGTAAATTCTGATAAGCGACTAATGAAAAATAGTCAGCTTATTTGCTCTGATGTTTATAAATTAACCATTTCAATAAACAGAATTTATTCCAGCTTAATTTTGAGTACGTTAGTCATCAATTTGGTTATAGCTACTATAGACATGTATATCTTTATTCAGTGGTTGTGGCACTTCCGCAAATATTATATCATTGAAGTGATTGTATACGTTGAAGCGTTTATTAGCACTGTGGTAGATATAATCTTACCAGTATTACACTGTTATCAGCTTAAGAAAACTGTAAGTAATTTCTTTTATATATTTCAACTCTTTATTGTTGTACTAAATTCTTCTGAACCCATTTTTCCATCACTTTATTTATAATTTTTTTAAGTGCTCTTATATTTGTCGTTTCGTCTTGGGTCCGGGCAAACTTTGACGGCGAAATGTACCCACCATGAATAGTGTTACCGCACGCGGTACGGTAATGAAGCTATTAACGATGCTGAAATTAATTTGTTTAATAGTCTATAACAACGCCGATGAAGATCTAATTTTCGTATCTTGACTGAAGTCATTTGCCTATTCTGATTGCAATGTCACCACTGGATCCGTCTGTTTTTTCTAAAGTGTCACTTAGGTAACAAAATACCTCCACGATCTCTACCTTTTTATTATCTGATTTTATGTCTTTTTTGTGCTTCACGTTTATTTTCATAACTTTAGTTTTAGAACTACTGCTTTGTAATGGTATTTGTGCCGCTACACTTGCTAATCTTCAATCTTCTTCTGCATGTGGATTCGAGTTTTAGTAATGAGGCATACGTGATCTGCATAGATCTTCCAGTTGATTAAGTACCTTCCAGGTGATGCCAGTTTTCTTGTCTTCAACTTTGGTCATTACCCAATCTATCATTATTAAAAATGGCGCCGGAGTGCATCCTTGTTTTATTCCAGTATGAATAGGTATTTTTTCGTGTTCTAATTACTTTCGCACATTAATTTTCATATAATAGTTTTATCATTCTTATGTAGTTGTAGAGCATGCCATACAACTTTAGTGCTTTCCACTTCTTGTTTCTTGCAACTAGGTCAAAAAATTTCTCAGTCAATAAAGCTTAGATACCTACATTTGATTCTGCCACTAGAAGGTTCCTTGTATTAGCAACCTTAGTATGCATATGTTGTCTACACATGAGTGATTTTCCCGAAAGGCAGCTTGGTGTCTTCAGTGTTTCTTGTCAATTTTCTACTTTCATTCAAGCATCATCGGGGTCATTACCTTTGACACTTAGGCCTCCAGTTGTTGCAATTTCTTAGGTCTCTTTCTTTGGCAGTTTTATAATAATACATTCTGTCCAGTCTTTTGGTATATCTTCATGAGTGCATGTAGTAACTCAGTAGCTGTCTCTATCCTTGAGTAGTTCCTGCGGAATACGATCTACTCCTACTGCATTCCTATCATTCAGTCGCATTTCTTATTTGGGACTTGTAATATTGTAATATTGAAAAAAAACCTTCCGAAGTTTCTTCAGACCTTCACGTTTCAGGGTCCCCAAATGACGAAAAACAGGTTTTCTCAATTCTGCCTGCCCGTCTGTCCGTCTATCTGCTAACCTGATGGCGTTAGAGCTCAAAAGCTATTAGCAGGAGGAAGACGATATTTTGTATGCGGATTATATGTCTACCTGGTTCGAATTAGAATATGCTTTCGGTCAAATATATACAGGTTAAGCACATAACAAAATAAAATATTGTCTGTTTTTGCTTTAATTGAGGAATCGATAAAAGTAGTAATTTGCACGTAGGTCAGACTTTACTCTTGACAAAAAATGGGACCCAACATATACAAGGTAAATGTTGTAAATGAGATACAAATGGGCAACGATTAGGGCGTCGTATGCAATCCATCCGAATGCCACTAGGGGGCGGACACGCCCGGACTGCTGCCAAGCGTTAAAATCACTCTCGTAAGCGATGAAATTGCACTATCTTTAAATCCCACCGCCAGAAAACTTTCTTTTATTTAATAATTGATGTAATTCGCATTACCTTTTATTGTTTACGTAAACGTTAAGATATTGTATACCTAACTCTTTTTAATTTTCTTAAAATTTATAAATTCACAATATATAAGTGTTATAGGACATGAAAGACGTAGGCATGTTACAGGTTTGAAACTGCATATGGTTTGTTAATAGGATCCTTTAACATATAGAAACACAGCAAAATTTGATGAAAATTAATGATTTATTTATTTGGAAAATGTTAACCTCCAGGTAGAAAGCGTCTAGTCCTTGAATAGCTTCGTCATCTTTAAACGCAATGCTCAAATATTCTACAAAACATAGTTACGCAATCCAATTGACACTGTATACGCTAAATTCCATAGGGCTATTCCTCTTTAATACTACCGTTACACAGAGTTTCGCAAGGTTGCTACATCGTAATTTAGACCTTTAAGTACATATCGCTGGCCGATGAGGTATAGCACATTCATTATTTGGCAAATTTCAACGCTTGTAGTTAGGAAATTTAGTTTAAATTTTAGCTAGGCTCCATGCCGGTAAATAGGTACATTTTTGTATTTCATAATGATACCGTTAAGCGGCGCTCGCACTCAGCAGCGTTAGAGTTCCTATATATAAAGAGTTGGGACATTGGATCCACAAATCAAGGATCACATGATTCAGTAATAATATATTTCATTTTTTTATTTGAAAGACAGACAAACTGACATTAACTGACATGCCAAATCACAGACTGCATTCATTTAGAAATCTGAGGCAACGTGCGAGAAAAATAATATTTATGTGAAATTATTAAAACTATTAAAAATTTGCAGGCTAAATTTAGTTAGTTTCTGAAGACGTGAACAGCGGTTAGAAATAAGCAGGTATTTAAATCTTGTGTTATGAAAAACCCCTGCTTATAATCTTAGGTGTGGAATAAGATGTTTAGTGGCAGCTGTAAATCTAGAATGAATACGAATTTAATGCTCGACAAATAATGTTGAATTTGAGGCGACGTAATTCAACCTCCCCAGAGGAAAATTTTCTTTTTGTACTGATTAACACTGGCCTGAATAATCTGCCGTTTGATGCTTTCACTATCGATTAGTTCATTTTCTCCTATTTCAGAATGCTCGCATTTATATAAATCTGGTTGCCAAAAACTGAATAATGTTGGAATAGCATAATATTTCCGTATCGTTTTTCCATGTTTAATCAACCACTGATCATCCACAAAATGTTCATTGCATAAACGGCGTGTTGCCTTAAAATCCTTAATTTTGATATTATTTACCCAGACACATTTTATTTTCTCGTTCCTCAGAAAACGACGCAAAGGTTATTCTAGATCGATTCGATTTTTACAATTAATTGCTGAACAACCAGCCATTGCAGAATATTTTTTATGTTTTGACAAATTAAAAATATTTGGTAAGTATTTGTCACAACTGTCACAAAATGTGGTTACAAATCTTGCCCATGGGTATGCATGATCTGCATAAAATTTAAATTCAACAAAAGTCAGGTACTCCATGATTTGTGGATCCAAAGTGAGTCGCCTACATGTCCCAACTCTTTATATATAGGGACTCTAGCAGCGTTACAGTGGCTATATACAAGACAGTGTGGCCATAGGGATGTCTTCGCAGCTATTGGTCGACGCGAATATCCGCCATTAACAGGCAAAATATTTAGTTACTTTTAAGTTGTTCTCAAAGAGGTTGGTAGAAGCTGTTCCTTTGGTTATGGAAGAAAATAAAACCTTTCAAATCTGACAATTGTAAATTGTCAGTGTCAAATAATTCATTAGCGTCGCAAGCGGGTCAAATTTTATCATCTATTGCACTGAAAACCTAATATTCTGCACAGTATTTAAATGTGACAATTTATAATTATGCTATTGTAATAGCACAAGATGCGTTCGACTTGGAATATATGATAAAGAGATTACATCGGTGCTACGATAAATGGGGCCTTAGCATAAGTTTAGAGGAAACGGAGTATTTAGTAGTCAACTCGAAAGCGCAATATGAAGTCTTAATAAATGAAGATGTCGCAGTAAGACAGGTAGAAAGGTTTAAATACCTCGGTGCTACAATACAATCGATGAAAAAGGTTTGGGAACAGAAGAGATCAGAACTCGAATAGTACAAAGTACTTAAAATCAATTTGATGGGACAATACTATCTCTAACAAAAACAAAAAAAGAATAGGTAAAGTAATGGTAGAGTCGGTTCTATGTTATGGCAGTGAGGTATGGACTGTAACAGCGGAAATGAAACGAAGACTAAACACAGTTCAAATGGACGAAAAAGCGCAAAGGTATCGAGACGAGATAGAGTGACGAACGAGGAAATAAGACGCAGAATGGAGGCACCAGAATCAGTTGTGGACAGAATTGGAGAATGGAGGAGACGACGTGGCTTATGAAGATCTTTAAATGGTCGCCGCCGGTTAAGAAAAAAAGAGGTAGACCACGCAAACCGTGGAATGAGGGTATTCGGAGAGCCATGGAGGAACCTGGAAGAAGACCAAGCACAGAACAGGGAGGTTTGAAGACAGGAAACAGGAAGACGGCATTTAGCTGTATTGTAAACTAGCATAACTGAAACCGGTTGTAAACTTCATGTAACACCTTAAAGCACTACGAACGAACGCCAATGAGAAATGTCAATGTCCAAAAATAACACTGCACGTGTAGCTAACATCAACTAGTTAAAATAACTAGCGCCAAAATAATGACCACTCAAAAACGTTCGATTATTTTGAAAGGCACTGTATATCTCTACGCTCAAATTTGCCTGTTAATGGCGGCCAACAATCGTATGGCCACACTGTCTTGTATATAGTCACTGTAGCAGCGTTACAGTGACTATATACAAGACAGTGTGGCCATACGATTGTTGGCCGCCATTAACAGGCAAATTTGAGCGTAGAGATATACAGTGCCTTTCGAAATAATCGAACGTTTTTGAATGGTCATTATTTTGGCGCTAGTTATTTTAACTAGTCGATGTTAGCTACACGTGCAGTGTTATTTTTGGACATTGACATTTCTCATTGGCGTTCGTTCGTAGTGCTTTAAGGTGTTACATGAAGTTTACAACCGGTTTCAGTTATGCTAGTTTACAATACAGCTAAATGCCGTCTTCCTGTTCCCTGTCTCCAAACCTCCCTGTTCTGTGCTTGGTCTTCTTCCAGGTTCCTCCATGGCTCTCCGAATACCCTCATTCCACGGTTTGCGTGGTCTACCTCTTTTTTTCTTAACCGGCGGCGACCATTTAAAGATCTTTATAAGACACGTCGTCTCCTCCATTCTCCAATTCTGTCCACAACTGATTCTGGTGCCTCCATTCTGCGTCTTATTTCCTGGTTCGTCACTCTATCTCGTCTCGATACCTTTGCGCTCTTTCGTCCATTTGAACTGTGTTTAGTCTTCGTTTCATTTCCGCTGTTACAGTCCATACCTCACTGCCATAACATAGCACCGACTCTACCATTACTTTACCTATTCTTTCTTGGTTTTTGTTAGAGATAGTATTGTCCCATCAAATTGATTTTAAGTACTTTGTACTATTCGAGTTCTGATCTCTTCTGTTCCCAAACCTTTTTCATCGATTGTATTGTTGCACCGAGGTATTTAAACCTTTCTACTTGTCTTACTGCGACATCTTCATTTATTAAGACATATTGTGCTTTCGAGTTGACTACTAAATACTCCGTTTCCTCTAAACTTATGCTAAGGCCCCATTTATCGTAGCACCGACGTAATCTCTTTATCATATATTCCAAGTCGAACGCATCTTGTGCTATTACAACAATAGCATAATTATAAATTGTCACATTTAAATACTGTGCAGAATATTAGTTTTTCAGGACAATAGATGATAACATTTGACCCGCTTGCGACGCTAATGAATTATTTGACACTGACAATTTACAATTGTCAGATTTGAAAGGTTTTATTTTCTTCCATAACCAAATGAACAGGTTCTACCAACCTCTTTGAGAACAACTTAAATGTAACTAAATATTTTGCCTGTTAATGGCGGATATTCGCGTCGACCAATAGCGGCTAAGACATCCCTATGGCCACACTGTCTTGTATATAGCCACTGCAGCAGCGTTTCTTTGCAGCGATCTGCTGTTTCCCGAACCAAAGGTTTTTTTAAGGTGTTTAATTAATTAAACTATTATTACTCATTGATCAAATGAGTTAAGGATCACTATAGTTGGTATCATTAAAAACTTGTTATATTGGTTGTGAACTTAAATGGTTTCCAAGCTGTCACACGTTCCGAGTCAGACCTTAAGGCTTCCTTTTAGTTGGAAAAAATATCTGCTTGAAATTTGTAGCAACGCATTATTAGTAGGCATCCAACTAAGCGTTATTCTTACCTGTCTGAAAGGGTTCACTTAATCCTTAGATAACAATCTTGCATTTTACAACTTATGTTTCTTGCAGAAATCGTTTAGTGTATTGAAATCGTTTAGTTCTCTTTAATATTGATGCAGTTTTATACAAACATTTATTTTTCTAGAATTGTCTTCAAACAAACACGTTACTAATTCTTATGCTATTAAATTTTTGTATGTCTAGGTATTTAACAAATATTACGAGATCAAATCTTATCAAAATAGCAAGAAATGCATTCAAATATTATCTATTTTTAAACAAAAATAAGATTCAGTAATAAATATGTTATATAATTACGCCAAATAAAAATTTACTGAACTAAAACGTATAGCTTATATTTTCTATGACCTATTCATATAAAATTATACATTACTACTAACTACTTTTTACTTTCCCATACCAATTAAGGTCGCCACGAATTTTTGAAAATTCCGACTTTAACGCCTGTTTATTCAAAAACCGTTAATCCGATTGACATAAACTTTAAGTCATTTAAAAGCTCTTATGCGTTAGAATCATATTGTACAAACAAAATTTTGAAAACGAACCAATTCTAAAAATGGAAAAAATTTTAATTCTTCAGAAAAATATTTTGCGAAAAGGGCCGGCACCATTTTGATTAATTTTTTTAATGTGATGGAATGCGATATACTCTATTCTCTATTTATTAACTAAATTTGTCTGTCAGACCCTCCAAAAATTTTTTAAGATTTTTTAAAATTTCGACTTTGGTGACCTATAACATACATATTTTTGCAGTAAATATATGCAAGTTATACATCGTTGTAAAGCTAATTTTACGGACATTTAGAATATAGAGTAAAATTTATAAGTTGTGATACAAAACCCGCTTTCTACAGATTCATATCCAGCGTTAGTTTATACATAATATTGCTCCAATATTCTACTAGCGTAAACTCAAAAATAAAGAAGATGTCCGCTTGTTTTTGAAAATATTGACTATTGCGAATGTACCCGCCACGACGACCGAAAAGTTTGCAAAGTTCAGCGTGTGTTACCCGTACCGTGCCTGTTCGATTGCTAATCGCCAGTGTCGGTTGCTTATTTTCTGTTTAATGTATGGGAAAATCCAGACGCCTTCTTGGCGGTCTTTTTTTATGTTGGTACTCCTAGGTTATTTGCTGAAAAGTCCAAATTTTCTTTTTACTTGTGTTTCTCACAGTCTGTTTATTTATTTATTATCATTGAAATGATTATAGTCGAAGGCACTTTGACTTGGCAGGTACAAAGTTTGCTTTGTATTAGTATGTTAGTATACTAATACAATACAAAGCGAACTTTGTACCTGCCAAGTTAAAGTGCCTTCGACTATACTGTTGTAATTCACTATACGGTAAAACATTAGAAAGTAATTAGTTAGGCTATTGGTCATTATACCATAAAATCTACACATTTGTGAAATTTGCTAAATGTTATATAATTGACCCCGAGAAAGGCGTTCTAATATTAAAAGAATATTTTTAATTGGCTATTCGAACGACCAATTACAGGGTATTTCAGTTTTAGACCACCCCTGACAGTGCCCTTATATAAATCAGTATGCACATGTTATCAACTTCAGTGCATTGTTTATGCAGTTGAAAGTTTATTATCAAACATGGGTCGTAAACCGTATTCAGTTTCTAAATGTTCTCATCTGTTTCAAAAAAGAAGTTTGCAGCGGATTGTGCAGCTACTTCTTCATCAAACTAGGATACAAAAATGTCTGTAGATGTAGCGGATGTGTTTTTTAATGCACCATCTATGTCCGATACCGATACCAAAATGTCTATGGATGGGTCTGATGTTGGTGAACGAAGAACTTTTTTTAACGGTGATATATCTGAAAAATACGATTCTGTTGCATCAAGTAAATTCAGTGATTTCAACGCAGAAAACTGCTCTTCATCAGATTCGTTACTCGAACTAGAAGTGGAAATTGAACAAAAACAAGAAAGTGAAACTAGTACTATTAGTGGTCGCCGTTTTGTAGACATCGCCCATTTTTTTAAATCGTTAAAATCGCTTCAACACGAGGGTTTTGGTCTTTTATATGGATATTATTAGTGAAAAACGCTTAGGATTTGCATCTGTGTATACTGTAAAGTGTTGGGTGTGTAACAAAGTAGATACTGTGTCTACTGAGAAGCTGGACCGTGAAAGCAAAATGAGTGTAAACCTAGCAACCGTTTCTGCTACTGTTTCAATAGGTGCAGGATATACACAATTATCAGAATTTTCTTCAGCTATGGATATACCGACAATTTCATCCACAACTTATGCAAATTATCATGACCAGATATGTAACATTTATAATAGTGCCGCCACGGAATCAATGGCAAGAGCAGCTGAAGAAGAAGCAATATTAGCAAGGGAAATGGAGAAGTTGATTCCGAAGGTTAGCCTACAATTGCTGTAGTAGCAGACGGGGCTTGGTGTAAACGTTCTTATCGAGCTAATTATAATGCACTTTCCAGAGTTGCTTATATAGTAGGACTGAGAACAGAAAAAGATATAACAGTAAAAAACAAATATTGTCTGATATGTGCCAGGAAAGATTTATATGATAACGAAACTAGCCTTGAATATACGTGTTATAAAAATTGGACAGGAACCTCAACCAGTATGGAAGCTAATATTATTGTTGAAGGATTCAAAAAATCTGTTGCGATGTATGGCATAAAATACGTTAAACTTGTAGGTGACGGTGACAGCAGTGTGTACAGAAATCTTTTAGAGTGCATGCCCTACGGATCCATGGTTATAGAAAAAATTCAATGCAAAAATCACATTTTTCGGAATTACAGTAATAAATTGAAAGATTGTGCAAAAAGGCCAAAAACTGATAAAACGTTAAAAAACGCAATCTCGCAAAATATTCTAAGATTTAAAACTTCTGTTACAAAAGCGATAGAGTTTAGAAGGTCACAGAATACGTGTACGGCAAAAAAAAAGAATTGTAATTGGATATTTTGAACGGGCCGAAACATATTTTCGGCGACCACACGCGGTTTGTTGATAGAAAATATTTTTGTGCGGGCACTAAAAACAACGAGGATAACATTGTACCAAATCTTATCAAAACTCTTTGAAGATATAATGGTAGCAGTTCGTCGCGTAGCAGGTCAGTCTAAGAGCCTCATACATGATGTCACTAATAACTCTGCTGAGCTCTACAATTCGCAAGTAGCAAAATTCATAGATGGCAAACGAATTAATTTTGCACTAAGGCGTTTCTATAATGCTCGCTGCGAAGCGGCTGTCGTCCCCACAACAACGTAGGTGCGCTTCATGAAATTATACATACTGCTGCTGAAAAAACACCCGGCAAATACACATCCGTAGTTTGTCAAAAACAGAAGCACCAAGCAGCCTCCCGAAGAGAAAAAGTAAAAAGAACGTTCAGGTCTAGAAAGGTTGCCGGTCCAGACGCCGATTATGGTTCTAATGCTGCCGGATCAATTCCAGATATGTCCGACGAAAACATAGAGGAAACCAAACAAAAGTTTTTACACGATTTAACTATTAACAAAGAAGAAATCTTATTGGGCACTGTTGGACAGAGCAGAAACCATCAATGGCTTCAAGAACGACGGAAACGGCTCACAGCTTCGAACTTTGGTAGAATTTGTAAAATGCTCCAGTTGACATCCTGTACCAACACTGTGAAAAATATGTTGTACCAACAATTTTCAGGAAGTATTGCTACACGTTATGAAAGCGATAATGAGCATCAAGCCATTGAACAATTTAAAGAAATCAGTGAATGCGGTTTGTTTGTGTATGATTTGCATCCATACCTTGGGGCTTCTCCTGACGGATTAATAAATGACGATGTCCTTATAGAGGTGAAAGGTCCCTATAGTGCGCGAATGTTTACCCCTGCAGAAGCTCAAGTAAATAAGTGTATTAAATTTCGTGAAATACATGAATGAAAGTTAAAATAAAAAAAAACAATTATATGTATCAAATTCAGGGACAATTAAATATAACTAAGAGAGAAAAGTGTTACTTTGTAGTTTGGACTTCTCGTGGAATTTCAGTGGAAATTATTAAAATTGATGCTTCTTTTTGGAATGAAGAAATGCAACCAAAACTGAAAAACTTTTATTTGTCGGCATTGCTTCCCGAGATTATAGATCCGAAATATCCTAGACAGTTGCCAATTAGAGAGGTATAATAAGAACTTATAGTATTTAGTAGGTACACAACATAATTATTTTTAATTTAATTTTAATTAATTACTATTAGTATTGTAATTATTATTATTATTATTTATTATTGTTTCTCGCTGCTGTTGCAAAATTGTAAACATGGCCTGTCAAAAACTCAAAACTATTGATAATGGAGTGTATTTTTCTGTTTTATTTTTATTACTATTATTTTTATTTTGTAGTATTATTTTAAAACTTGGATTATTTACAATTATGTTTCGTCAAACTTTGTAAATAATTTATCATAATTCATCTGAAGAGGAAGTAAAAACTTTGAAATAAACGTGTGGTTTTTAATTCTATTTAATGACTCCAACCTCAAAAGAAACGTATATAATATTGTTGAAATATAAAACGGTACCTAAACACTCAGTTTCCCTTTGTAATTCCGAACTCAAGTAAAATACCATTTCAATTGTAAATATACGTTTTTACCTGCACTAATAGCTTTGGGCTAAGGTGTTACGACGACTTACAGTAATCCGTTTGGTTCGTTTGGATTCTACGTCTGTTATGTGTGTTGCCTATTTTCGTTAAATTTTGATAAAATATTTTAGACATTTTTTTCTAGCAAAATACTAATTACTTTAAAACAAATCAACTTTACAACAAGGTCGATATATGGTAACATCATTTATTTACACAGCGCTAAAAGAAGAAAAATATTTTAAAAATAATATTTAGGTTCCTATTTAATATTTTCGCTTTTTTATAGATGTCTCTCTAACTTCTTTCTAATTTAAAATTTGACATTTTTGTCCAATTACCGCGGTAAATAAAGGTCTAATAGTGTTGTTATAAAATTGGTATTTTTTCAAATGCAGTTGCAAGAAAGTTATTGGTATTCCAAATTGGACAATTTATAGCGTTTCACGGACTTACTAAAAGGAAGCCTTAGGCAGTTTTGCCTCTACTGGATAGCAGCCAGTTACACAGATCTGTATACTACGGTTCACCCGGTATTGTACGCGTTCATGGAGTAGCAAAGGAGACTGCTCGTATATTCAACAGTCGTGTGTCACGGTACAACGTTCGGGTATATTACTTACTCCTTATTTTAAACGCTATGTTAATACTAATCTAAATTTAAATCGGGGATTACTCTAAAACTTAATTCATATTCGCCTTTCAGCAAATTTAAATGTACAAGATGCATTAAGCTTGTTGAACCAATAGTCCAATTATATTTGAAGTATGCTCTCTGGTGTTTTATTCATTTCTGCGTGATGCGTACTATCTTAAGTACCATCTCCGTTGTTGTTTTAGTCTTAACCTAGGTTTGCAGATACAGATTTATCTGGGAGTTTTGAAACTGGTCAACGGTATCCCGCCTTTTATAGATTATCACTTGCGGGTAATCTTGTTTATTTTATCGGACACCACCCCCGACTTCGGCTTGAGCTGCTACAAGCTCATACTTCCTGATTACCGTAATACACAACGGACAATTCTTGTTACAGGTGGGCAGCATTGTTTATCACAGAAGTAAATTTATTGCTTGGGCATTGCTAGTATTGAAATCGGAAACAGTTTTAGTGCTCCTTGTACTGAAACACTTGCAAATAACGATTCTACATTAAACATTATATTATTTCTTCAGTAGCAACTCAATAAGCTGCTAGGAAAATATGGCATTACACAATGATTGCAACAGTACATAAACTATGTTACAAGTAATCATCGTTTACAACACCTAACAAGCTTAAAGATTGCACAGCAGCTTAGTGGAAACCTTGCAGCTATAATCACAAAAAGTTATGGTTACACAACAGGGCCTAGAAAATTTTCTTTTGCTTGTCCTAATAAGCAAATTCTTTACGTGTTCGCCTAGGAGGGAATTCAACAGCGAAAGGCAATATCGAAGTAATAAAACATAAATAACTTAGTTATGGGCAGTGATTTCAATTGTCGGCAGATGGAGCACTAAAGAACGGTCACAAACCTCTAGTGTTGAAGAACAGCTTGGGCGGGCTTACTGGTTTTCTGGCCGCCAAAGTTAAGTGAGGTTTGTGGGCTTGCAGGCCTCGTGAAATAAACGACTGCCAGGAATTCGACGGAAAGTCAAAAAAATTTCAACGCGCAATTACAGTGAACCCATACGCGGTAAATTAAAGAATTTTGCAGGGATGCGTAGCGTCGGCATCGAGCGTTACTTTACAGGCTGGCTGCAAAAAAAAATGATAGCAGAACGATAGACGGTGTTTTTGTGAATGTATTCGACTGGAGGTCGGTATAAAATTCCGCGCAGCTCACACATAAGAGGGAATGTGGAATTTCAAATGCATAGTCTGAGCTTTGTAATGCTGAATATATGCGGCAATTGTCGTACTTTGTCTTCTCGTGATCTGTTCTCCGGGCCTGCAGTCTTGCCACGAAAAGAAGTTCGACGCAACGAATTCTGCGGTGTCTTCTGTGGCGTTATACTTAAAAATCAGCGATAGCCGGAATTTCAAACGGAGCTAACAATTGAAAAAGATAATAGTCGTATTATTTAGCATGATTCGTTCAAATTGTTTTTATATCTATAAACTGAAGATATCTTATTGAGTGAAGGTACTACACTTTTTTTTTATATAACATTGGCAACTAATAACCTGAAGTTTAAGCTTAGGGTAGCTCTTAAATTCAGTACATGGAACACGTTTAGTAAAACAATTTGTTCAAACAGATCAATAAACACCAAGGAATATGCGTTATAGGTTGAATTGTCATAAAGTAGAGCAAACAGTTATCTAATCAATTAGCCGTGCGAAGTGACTATATTATTTCTGTGTCAAAGTACATTGGAATCGATGGTGTTTCACAACCAACCAAGAGTCATGACGAATTATTACTCGCTTAGATTTGCCTTCCTTTTCGAAAAATTGATAGGTTTAACTAACATTCATGTAAAAAGCAGTGACAAAAAAATAGGGTTTGTTAAGGGGAATATTTACAATATTCGCAGAATAATAGTGCAAGTAATTTTTATAGCCGGAACGGCTATTAGCCTGTGGATGCATGAGTTTAAGCCAATATTTTTGCATGATAATATTATATTTCGCTATGTAACGATTTTCGATAAATATGTTCATGTACTGGCAGTGATTCTAATAATAATTTGTTATAATCTGTACTTTCATGACATCTTTGGAAAACTCAACGGCGTATTAGAGATTGATAAAAAAATTAGTCTCTTAAAACCTGCAGGGAAAGATGTCATACCTTATTTTCTAGTTTGGATTATAATAGAACTTATCACTATTCTTGTGATATTTAAGTACAGTCAGTCGTCAAAAAACATGGTATATCATTTATCGCAACCAATATTATTTATTTCATTATCGGATTGTACAAAGCATCTCTGCAGACCACTTTCCTAACATGGCTTTCCGTATTAACAAGAAGATTTGCAATCGTAAGCTACGTCATGCGGACACATCCACGAATACCGTCATATTATTTAGTTGTTAATAAACGACTAATGAAAAATAGTCAGCTTATTTACTCGGATGTTTTTAAGTTAACTATTTCAATAAACAAAATTTATTCCAGTGCAGTTCTGAGTACACTAGTCGTCAATTTGAATACAGCTATCGTATTCGTGTATGTATTTATTCAGTGGTTGTGGAACTCCCGAAAATATTATACCAGTGAAGTGATTTTATACGTTATGTCGTTTATTAACACTGTGTCAGATATAATCATACTTGTATTACACTGTTCTCAGCTTAAGAAAACTGTAAGTAATTTCTTCCATATATTTAAACTCTTTATTATTCTTCTAAATTTCTCAGAACTCATTTTCCCATACTTTTTTTCTAATTATTGAGTACTTTTTCGCTAAGGCGCTTTGGCGGCGAACTGTACCGATCGTGAAAAGTGTTTCAATGTTGACAAATTAATATAGTTGTAGCTTAGCATAGTATAGTATTCGCCCTTACTGTCAAGAAGCGTTTCCACTGAACCAGTCCAGATAGAAAATCTTAAGAAGGCATTCATCAGCATCTCCATTATACAATACTCTTACAAAGTATTACTGTTGATTAAGGGCAAAGAAGAGCTACCAGAATGCCTCATTAAAATATGAAGTCTCAGGACCAGCATGAGAAAAATAGCAGCCATTGATGTGATTTTCTAAAACATTGCATGCATTATTCTTCGCCAGCAACAGTTTTACTTGGAGAGAGTGCAAACCCTTTCAGAGGCAGATATTCTACCCCCTTTGGTGATTTTACAGTGGTTTTTGCGGATATATTATAACTGGTGAAGGAAATCTTTTTGTACTTTTATTTTTCTAAAGTTTTTATTATTAAGTGGAGTAGAATTCGTCGCGGAGGTTTGGCTGGATCCATTAGAAGGAGTGTGTGTAAACAATAAATTCTTCTTCTTAGTATAGGTCAGTGGCAGTAAATTATTTGCAATAAAATGTATGTAATCAGATGTCAAAATACCCTCAAAGGACGATATTGAAAACTCTGATATATTTACAACGGTATTAAAAACATTGTTACTTGATTGGGAAGTACACGTGTATTTATTTTAATTTAATGTTGGGCCGCGAAAGCTGCATCTTCTAATGGCGGTTTACAAACATTTTGCGGGATTGTCTAAATTAAGCAGACACTCGCTCAACTTGTTAGCTACTTTAATTTGTTTGTCATTTTTTCAGAAAATGTCTTTGTACACTCGGGTGCAATAGCCGACCGCCAGCTCAGTCAGATGGAGGCGTGCAGGTTTTTAACAGAACAGTCGGTAGAACTAAATAATAGATATAAATGACCAGTGCGAAAACATTTTTTTTTATTAGAATACGGCAAGTGCACTCAAGTCTTCAAGAGAATTCGTAAACTCACAATGATTAAGCACAGACACAATTCCTGAAAGAGGAGCTTCAAATAGTTGACAAAATCGCGGTATAATTTTTATAAAGTCGGGATCACAGTACATGTAAATATCACAAAATTATCGATGCATCATCAGAATCGCAGGTGGCCACACTATTACTTGCTATACTAATTAATAATAATGGTGAGGCACTAACACCCCATGAAGGAGCTTGGCCTGCAAGGCGGAAGGTTAGAGCTTTCGTATCCTCGCTCTCACACCCGGCTGTCGCGTGTCAAATTCATGACACGTGGTGATGTGGTGAGCACCACGCATTAGACAACCGCATTATTACCCCTTGTTCTTTCGAACGCAGGTTCCCAATTATTTAAAGCGACTGGGTAGGCCGCCCGCCAGGCATCGATCTGGGATTTGAACTCCAGACTTCCGCGCCGCAGTCCGATGCTCTAACCATCAGAGCCACGCTGGCGCCCTAATTAAGTTTGGCTAATTCAGCAATAATAGCATGAGGTAGCTCAGACAGAATTAAAACTAATACTCACAGTTTGTCACATAACAATAAGACAATCGCCTTATTTTACACATTAAAATTAGGCTCAGGGGAAAGCAAAGATTAGAGCGGCGCTTGGTTTCGGAGGAATCGCAAACGCGATTCCGGCAGCGAATTTACGGCCGAATGGTATTACGATTCTCGAAGTCGTTTGGCTTCAAATTCGGGTGGCCCGAAGCTGGTGGTTCAGAGGGGAGTTTACCGTGCGATACTGGGACAAAATAGACCTGAAGGTAAGCTTCCTTGTCGGATCCTCTCCTGCATTCAAACGGCGTCTGCAGCAGGAGTCAAGCGAGTTCGAAGACCCAGAATTCCCAGAGCATGAAACGCCCTCATACAAATAAGACCAACGGTAATCCAAGCCTCAATTTTGGCCCTCCGGCACTAGGTGCTATAAAGAAGGAAGGAATCCACGATAGCATAACAAGACCGACAGAATGGTTCGAAGCAAACTCTGATTCACTCCGAACTAAATTCCAGGCGACTTTGCAAAACACGTGGCAGCATGAAAAATTACGCCAATGGGGTGGAAGTCAAGCTTGCCTTACATCGAAAATCGGCGAATAAATTCACTTCAAATGTGAAGGCTCACATACACATTATCGGACTAACAGCAGCCCAAAATGAAACCTCCGAAATTCTAACTGCACGGCATGATCGTTTCGCAAGCGAGATCGGTCAGGGATGCGCCTTCGAACAAATGCCAGTACTTGAAAAATTATTTCCGCGAGGCCAAATGGGTCTGGCGCAGCGCGGGAAATACAAACGGCGTGCTCATAGACAACCGCGCGACAAGATGCGTAACAAAGCAAAGTAAATACTACAGAATGCGAAATTAGAATGCAGCGCAAATCAATCGTAACAACTACGAGTATACCTGTTTTGAACTTTTAATAATTAAATGATATAAGATCTACTGATAGCATCTTAGCGCTTCCAGAAACCTAACAAAGTTGGCTATCTTATTTTGAGTTATTAAACTGACATCGCTAGAATATATTTTAGTTTATGGGTAACTTGCTTCCATGAAAATACTATATAGTTTTTAATGAAGCGGAGAATATCATAATCCAACAGTAATTGCAAAAAGAATTATTGTTCTTAATAGTACTTAAGTCAAGGGTTGGTTTTTGTGGATTCCTATTTGAGAGCGTAGAGTTCGCGATTTGGCTCGGTTTTGTGCTATGCCTGAGCTACTTGACTACGCTCTTCTTCCACCTATCTCCTCTGTGTTATAATGGGTACCCTTTTTTCCATGTCATAAGAGTCTCTCTCCTCCTCCTCTGCCGCTTAGGGTGATACTCAAGGACCTGTTTGCATGTAGTATGGTCGATCCTGCGGAGTATGTGTCCAATGCATTGCCATTTTCTTGTCTTCATCTGTTGTCCAAATTGATACTTCCTATTACAGTTTCCAGTTAAATATGTCTTCTGGCCAGTATATTTCCAGCATAGTCGCAAGACATATAGCATATACTTAGTGACCTTCCATGTCTCATAATTATAGATCGTTTTGCTTTATTAATACGTCTCCTTATGTCCTTCTTTTTGTTTTCGTGAGTCGCTATGATGCCACCGGGATACATAAAACATACCTCCAGATATCTGAATTTCGTTTTTATGTACCGTTGCGGCCAACTCAAAGTGCACGGCAGATTTTTAGCTTGTAATACGATATTCTAATCATAGACGTCGAGTTTTGACGTTGACGTTTGTCATCAACTGTCATAGAACTGAAAACTCGGAAAATTCCTAGACATTTGTCAGAAGCAGAGAAAATGCGAGCTATTACAAAACTGGAAGAGAACTCATAGCTGAGTCGAGTCGCAACAGATTTGCATGTGAGAAGGAGCTGCACTTTCAAAATTAAAAATCGTTGGCAGCAGAGACTTTTGCAAGAAAAGTTTTTTTAACACCAGAGAACAAAGAATGAAGAGTACAATTTGCAACCGACTATTTGAATGAGATCGACGACTTTTGGAACACGACTGTTTTCTCAGGCGAAAAGGTATTTCAATCATTTACCAATTGACGATTAAGGGTGTGTAGACCACAAAATTCAAGATTTGAGGAGCAATATTATGCTCAACCCTTAAGGAGTAGTGCACGATTCTCTGTAAACGTATGGGGATAGATCAATGCTTACGGATCTGGGGCATGCTATAGAATTAATGGTCGACTGAATGCTCAAAATTATCGCAACATTTTGCAAAATGTGATGCTGCCATCTGTAAGAAAGGTCTTTCCTAATCAATTTACTTTTCAACAGGCAAGATATTACCTAATTAATTAATTTTGCTTATGTTAACGTAATTGATAACATTATTTTCACAGCATAACTGTCCTGTGCATACAGCAGGGGTTTTTCATTGATGGTTTGATGAGAATAATATCAATTTATTACCATGGCCTGCAAGAAGTCCGGACTTGAATCCCATCGAAAATGTTTGGGGCTATTTAACTACAAAAATTTATACCAGGGATTTTGCACCAAACAAAACCGATGAATTATGGGAAAGAATAAGAAATGCTTGGAAGAAACTGAGAGAAGGATACAATATGGAAACATTGGTCAACTCTATGCGAAACAAACTGCAAAGCGTAGTAGCAATTGAATACTAATACATATTTATTAAATACATATTATTATATAGTTTGTTTACTTGTGAAACTTTGCTAAAATACAAACATCAAAAAAGTAATACCTATTCTTATAACCACAAGCAACGCCACTGGAGAAACCCCCATTTAATAAGCCGAAAAATCGCAAAAATAACCATAGTAACAAAAAACCGTGAACTTTGAGGTGTCCGTAACTGTACTTCAAACTACGAGACAGCAGGCAGAGATCATCAGTAAAGTTTAAGGCTTCAAGGCGTTTTGTGAGATTTAATTGAATACCTCTTCTACGATTCCTCGTATTTGTTATGAAGTGGTATAGAACCGCAAGGAACAACATGAGTGAGAGTAACCAGGCTTGTTTCAACCTGCCATATGTAACTGTCGTACACGCTTAGTATTATGATTTCCTGGGGATGCATCCATTTCGTCCTCCTAATAATATTTTCTAAGGCCTTCTTGAAGTCCAGAAATAACAAGTAGAAAGATGACTAATATTCTGCAGACTATTCGCGATTTACCCCTTGTAATGCAGCATGCTGTGTGGATACTTAATTAATTCAGTAATGATATCCAGACATATAATGGGTATCATGTGCTTACCGGTGTGTGTAGATAACTGGTGGGAGTAGTAATGGGAAACCAGTGTGGTCGTTTACACGAAAAGAAAAAGTATCTTCAAAATAATAATCACGTTAAAGGGCTAGATTTCCTTTAATTGTGAAAGTAATAATTGTATATTTAATACGTAATAGCAACACAACCTTCTTTACAATCAAATTTAACTAAAGGTCACAACTATTATTCAGATTAGAACTTCAAGATTGTTTGAAGCCATTTGAAGTGGCAATTTTTGCTTCAACCAGTAAAAGGTGTAAGTGTTTGTGTTTGTGTCATGCTGTGCTACGATATATCCAGATATTAAGGGGTCATAGAGCTTCATCGAGCTATTTTGGCCGTGAACAACCCAAAGGAGGTGTTTACAGGCTGTCATTCAGTTAGGAGCTGATAGAAAATACACTCAGGTACAGCGATACTTCAAGAAGGTTAGTGGGTATTTCTTATATTTCATTGAGAAATAAATAAGAAGTTTCGTATGGCAAAATTAGTGAAAATATTTGTAATTTATATTTAGAGAGTAATTTAAAATATTATTTTTCTAAATTTACATTGATTCGGGTACTCGACGTTTTCGGAAATTATAATTAGAAATTGACATATTTTGGTTTAGGGTATCTTAGTTAATTTTAACATCAAAGTTGGAAAAAGTTAGAATATTTGATTAAATAATCTGACATTTTTATTTTTATTTATTGTAATGCCAGACCAATCCTTCAAATACTAACTAACTGAGTAAGAACATTTAATTGAATGTACAAGAGAGTGTAATTGACCAAAGAAGTCAATTTGATAATAATTTAATAATTCAGTCTTTAACAAAGAAGAATAATAGGTTTAACATTAACCCATTCAGCTGAGGATAAAAGAGAGTATCATTGCTTAATAACTGTCTAGCCGAGATAATTTTTAAATAAGAATCACATTTGATAATTTCAAATGTCATATATTCATTAGTAAGAAATGTCAATTAAAAATAATTCAGTAAGTAGAAAGGTAAGTGTTTAAGAAAATATTCTTGATACTACTTCTTCTTAATAAGCAAGAGGGTATATATCCATTTAATATTTGTTATAAAACAATTTTGGCGACCAAAAAGTGGAGCTGAGAAAATTATATGACACCCTAGAAGAAAGTAAGAGACAAACTGAGAATAACATAAATACGTATTATATTCAGTTAAAATAAGGAAGAAATGGTAGCACTTAAATTTCGATAAGCAAACAGCACAGTCAAGTTTTTTAATCCGAAATAGAAGGTGGGTTTTCACATGATAATTAAACTCATGTGTAGGAAACCCCATATGGTAATATTTTTGTCAACGGATAAAATGTCGTTTACTTTTTGCCCCCATAACAACAACATTGTAATAGCGTATTCGTTAAATTATGATATCATAATACAAACGAAGTTTTAATTTTTTCCACATTGAAGTTGTATTTATAATCTCAAATTTGATTTCCAATCGGTAAATTCACTCGACAAACTGTTAGATAGAATGACTTGTTTTGGGGACTTGTCATTCTATCACTAATAGTTTTCCTGGCAGGTTACCTGGAAATAAAATTTTCGTAAAAGCATGCTACTTTAATC